>PVJA010044054.1:0-16391 GCA_004027025.1 Myocastor coypus | reverse complement strand
TATAAGAACTTTAAAGAAGAAAACAAGAACTTAAGGGCATAACACAGCTGAATGTGTTATGGATTAAACAATGAAGTGACTGGAAGCAGACAAAGCAGAAAACATCAAGAGCTTGAGTTTTTAAAGAGGAGTCATGATAAATTCTGGAACTTCTGTTAGCAAAAGGAGAATATAAGAAGAATGCGAGAAGTAAAGTTTGAGAAGTTTCATTCTTCAGCATTTTGCCTGGGGTTTTATGTAGGGTAAGTAGGGCAACCTTACCTTCCCAGCAGACTTCTCGTGTGACAGTGCATCTTGGGAAGTCATGTTTGTAATTGTGAACTCCATTGCAAGAGGGTACTGCTTTTAAATAGCTCAACGTGTAAATTAAATATATTAATTGAATATTATTTTTATTTTACATATTAAGGATGTCTTTTTAGTCTTACTTATCTGCATCCATTCAGACTAATATTTCTTTCTATACATAGATGTGGATATCTGTACACAGATACATAGATATGTGTAGTTAAATATACAAAAATTTGTTATATAGTTATTTCTATATGTATACATACATAACATATATTTAATATGGACATATTGATATCTATGTGTATATATAAATCTATGCCTGTATCTATTGGTATAGGTATGAAAATTTGTTTTGCAAAATAATAAGATAAAATGTTTTTTATAAATAATACAAAACAAAATAATAAAATGTTTCTTGAAGAATCATAATATGAAATCTAAAGAAGTTAGCAAGTCCCAAAAATCATAGCTTTCTTTCAATGTCATATATGATTTTTCTATATATACATAATTTTCTTTACAAGCAAATGCAGTTTTTGAATATGATATATACAAGTCCTGCAAAGGATATAATTTGTTTTTTTTTTTGTTAAAAATTTATTTATTTATGTATTTTTTAACATGTAGTACAGAATTTCAAAACCAGAAAAATTTAACAATGGTTATGTTACATATTTTCATCATCGGATCAGTTTAGATTAATAGATATCGGTGTATAAGATTGATCAAACAATTAAATATTAACACTTTCAATAAACATTAATTTTCTTTTTAACAGTTGACACACTGCATATTGTCCTCACAATAGTTCTACAGAGCACAGTGTGTGGGCATGACCCACCTTCCTATTGATGTTGCTAAGGAAAGAAAAAAAAATTATTCTCTTTGAATTAAAAGGAAGCAGTGAATGGCTCCTTTTAAGTAAGGGCTACTTTTCCATTCTGCTGTTGCTCCTAACGTGTTATGGTGTTTTTAATTTTCTATCTAAGGTCCTCTACGTGAGTAAGATTTTAAGTTTTTAAATTATCAGCATGTATTTTACCATCTGTCTTTATATTGTGCGGTGTATTTTCAATGGTATTTAACTTGAATACAGAATTACTGAAATTGCAAATTTTTATTGTATATATTTTATACAGGTGCAAATTCCCTATGGTGAATGTTGTCATTATGGATATCTAAAATGTACCAATAAAGCAATTTAATTTTAAGAGAGAATATATGTTATTGACCAATTTTTATGTTTCTATTTCTAGATACTAGAATAAGTCAAATATCCTAAGGGCTGTTTCTTGCTTACTATTGGATCTTAAGCATTGAGGCAGTTATTGCTCCTCTTTATGTCTAACGAATACTTATTTTTGCTATTTCTGGTCAACTGAAAAGATCGTCCCTCACTTTAAAAACCATGGCCACCCCTGATGCACCATGGATCACAACTATAGAACAATGATTTGTCAGTACATGGAAAAATTGTTTCCTTGAATCCCATGGACTCATAGGCTTTCACCCTTTGCTTTTGACTTTTGAGAATATCTGCCTTGGAAGTAATCAGCATCATTCTTGCCTAAGACTGTTTGTACCCGTATTGGTCTATTCTGGCTTAAAATAATTTAAGACTGGGCCAACAGCTGCTAAAAAAAAAAACAAAAAACAAAAAACAAAAAACTGAAAGATGGAATTGTGATGTAATAGCTTATTCTCATCATCAGTTTGTAAAAGGAGGACCCTTACCCTTTGTAGGACAATACTGGCCTTGAGCTCATTGTGCATCTCAGGCTGGCTTCAAACTTTCAGCAATCCTTCTGCCTGAGCCCTGGTATTCCAGGCATCGATCACTGTGCCCAGCTTAAATTTACTTTCCAATAACTGTGGTTTTCCTTTTGATATTTATTTCATGCACAGGATTGTGTGCATTGAAATTTATCTGAGAGAGCTGGACTTGTAATAATGAAACTGCTGAGAATGTCACAAAAGGGACGAAGGACAGCTCATGAAGTGAAGCAGGAGGTTCAGTTTGACCAGTAACTAATATGCCATCAGTACTGATTACATATTCAGCCCCTTGATGAATGTTACCTATGCATGTGATTTGTTGGTTAATCACATAGTTGTATATAATTTATTATTATTTTTCTATTGAAAAAGCTCACGCTAATCGGGATTAAATTATTTGCGGTCATACATTTACTGATTGGTCTTGATCATCAGCAGAAATGTCCAACCATGAGGTATAAAAAGTAAAGCCATATCGGTGCGAGTTTGAGACCAGCCTGGGCTACAAAAGTGAGCTCAAGCCCAGCCTAAACTGTATAGCAATACCCTATCTCAAAAAGACAGAAAAAAAATTAAAGCCATATTAATATACTGAGCTGTAAAAGGCTCAAATCAACAACTTCCAACATTGCCAGTTGTGCTGATAACCCACTACTATTATGGACTATTGGACTATATATACAGCTACTGTCTCTTAGTTCAATGAGAAGAAAGATTTGTGCTAATAGTGTTTATACAAGATATCAAGTCTGCATTTTGTACTGTGAACAAATACTATGAAGACAACAATATGCAATATATTAATTATTGGAACTGTCCTACAACCTGTTTTGAAACTGTCTCATTGCTATTTCTTTTCATTAAAATTAATAAAAAACACTAACTAAATTTGGATTTAAAATTACTGATTTTTAATTAAACTCCATATCTGCCTTAACTCAAAGCCCACAGGCTAGCCAGTGTAGATCACACTGCGTTCATACAATAATATTTTCTAATAGCATAAAGAAATGGGATTCATTCACTGCTGAGTATGTCAGAGAGGTAACAGAAGGCTCTTCCAGTTACATGTACTTTCCTGTCTTAGTGATTTTCAAACTTTTATTTTTTTCTCCATCTCTGGCTTTCTCTCTATATAATTACAATATCACCAACATTTTATATGTTATTTTTGATTCTTTTAGCTGAAACTACTGTTTGGTTTTGATGATTGAACACTGGCCTGTAATTACTTTCTGAGATATCATGGTAACAAATTGAATAAATGAGTATTTGTCAGGTCTGTTGCTTTTCTCCTGACTGTAAATTGGTTGGAACAAGAGAGCATTACTTTATCAATAAAAATTTGATGGTAATTGGGACAGGAGCTAGGCTATGTTTAAATGAAAAATAAGTTTTGATATGCAAATATTCCCTCCTTAGGATTATTAATTACATGCACATAGTCTCAGGGAATATTTAAATGACTTAAGGCTGCAGTCTACATGGAACTTAAAAGCCTTCATACAACTGGTTCTCAAAACATAGCATGAAACAGCTGAATAGACATTCTGTCCATGTTTGCCTTGAGGACTTCAGCTTCCAGGGTGGAAAAATGGACGCACACTGTCTTGTGTGCTCAGTTACTGAGCAGTGGAGTGAGACATGGAACCCAGTTTGATGGTTTCACATGTATGATTGTTTATTTAAATTATTGATCTTCTCTTCTGTCACATCTTTTTAAAATTTCTTTTAATAAGAAATATCATCTCTTTCTTCTTTTCTGGTTCTTTCTCTTTCTCATCTTCTGTTTGACTCTTGGCTTTCTTGAAGTTGGAAGAATTCTTGCAGCCACCTTCACCCTCCTCATCAGAGTCAGAGAACTCTTCCTATCAGGCAATTCATTGGTCAGAGGAGCAGATTGAGATATGTTTTCCAAGGTCTTCCTCATCCTCATCATCACCCTTCTCAGGAATGGCATCCTCAAGAATTGCCTGCATTTGGACCCCAGGTGTATGGGGCAGCATTCTGAGGTTCTCAAACGGCCACTGTTTGATTTTCTCCAAGTACTAAACTGGTGTTCTGGTAAGGCATATTGGAAAGACTGATGTGAAGCTTGAAATCCAGTCCAAAGTATTCAAAGTAGTCATTGTATGGGAGTTCATCAGGGATCTCTGTGTCTAGGGCCACAGTTGTTTCATATGTCCAGCACTGGGCAACATTACGAATGGTTTAACCACCTGCTCCCAGCATCAGCATAAGCAGGTTGAAGCTTTTGACGAATTTTACACAATTGGCATGTCTTTTGATGGGCAGAGTGAAGCAACCCAGCCAATCCCCAGTGAGGGAGCCTGAGCGATACTGCAGGACCACCACACTAGGCAGGAACATCTCCATTACTTTGCACAAGACTGGCTTGAAAATGGCCTCATAGGACTCATAATCACTCCTATCTCAGACTGGGCAGTTAACAGCATATTACTTGGCTTTTCCAGCCTCAGTATCCTATAGGCTCCAAGTTCCTGGGAAGTACTCTCCATATTTATGAAAGGATACAGTCATGACCCTGTCTGTGGTATAGATGGCCTCTTCCATGCTATTGCCATGGTTAATATCAATGTCAATAGACAGCACTGTCTGGTGATACTGTAACAGCTCCAGGATGACCAAGACGATATCATTGATGTAACAGAAGCCTGATGCCTCAGACTTCTTTGCATGGTGCTGGCCCCCAGCACAATTCACAGCAATGTCCATCTGCTGCTTATTCAGTTTCACAGAACTTGCTGCAGAGCCACCAGAGGACAACTGAGAGAACTCAAACAGGCCATCAAACACTGGAAGGTTCTTACTAACACTGAATCTCTGCATCTTCTTGCTTTGGTCTTTTTTTTTGTTGGTACCAGGCATTGAAATCAACTTTGTGCTTGCCAGGCAAGCACTTATTCCACTGAGCTATCTCCCTGGCAACCCTCTGCATCTGCTTGCTGTACTTGGACATGTTATCTGGATGGATGGAACACAAGAACTTAATGTAGTCATCGCTCATCTCCTCTGCATTGGCCTTGTAAGGGTGATAGATTTTGATCTTTCAGTAGAGGCCATAGTTGAGCAGCACACTGTGATTCATGTGGATTCAGTGAGGCTTCATTGGGTGGCCTGGTCCATAACAGTAATCTTCATCATCCCTGTTATAGTAGTAACAGACTTTCCTCCTCGTGCCCTCAGTCTGCACCATCTTGTTGTTTCCAGTCCCTCCCATCAGTTGGTCCTGTAATATATTTAACACAGGAGATTAAATGCTTTTAAACTATTAAATTGTTTCAAAGACTGAAGCCCAAGGATGGCTTTTACTGGTTTTGCACTTGCTGTACATTTTTACATGATCAGAAAATTTAGATCTTATATCATATATATATAATATCATATATATATATATATATATATATATGTATATATATATTGTAAAAGAAAGTGATGATTATTCACAGGGAAATTTCCGAAAGCCGCCATCAAACTTGATGCCTGCAAAGGGCCACGGGACCTCCTGCTGGTGCTAGAGAAAGGAAATTGTCAGTATGTTCTGGCTCTCTTTTCTCTCATAGAACTCATGCAGTTTGGTAGCCATTATCTGCATCTTGTTTCTGTTGGCAAAGGAAATTTAAAAATACAGTTGAGTCTGTACTATAGAGGAGGAATCAAAGATAATTGTGAGGCTACCAATTCTCATCAGAGAATATACAGTAGAATATTTATTTTCTCTTTTAATTCTTTAAGGAAAAATCATAGAAGATGAAATGTGAAGCTTAGAAATTTTAAGAGACACGTATGAATAGCCATGGAATATACATACTGATGCTGAAATGTTTAGCAAATCAGAAATACCCTTGAAATACAAGATGCAGTAAGGTGGGCCAGGGATATGGCTCAGTGGTATAGTCCTTGCCTGGCAAGCACAAGTTCCTGAGTTTGATTCCCAGTGCAATAAGAAAAGCCATAAAATAATTTGTTGTATGATATCTCAAAAAGCCATACTGAAGCAGTAATCAGGAGCAACAACGAAGGACTTCAGCAAACCTAGCCTTATTTGATGATTCTGCATTTCACTCTTTGGAACTATCAAAATAATGAGTATGTGAGAAGAATATCAGATCCAAGGTCATGCAACTAGACAAAGGGAGATAGAGAATTCAAAGTGAAAAATTCTAACTCTGGTATATGGATGTATTGCTAGGCCAAATGTGTTGCCATTCTGGGGGCTCTACCAACATGATCGCTTGTTAGGTACCACTCATGTTCACATCTCTTTTGCTTAATCAATCTGCAGATAGCGCTTTCCTTACTGCCATTATTGTGGGAGGAAAAGAATAGAGCTTGGATTGTATTTTATTTTATTTTTTTTTGCTTTTTGAGACAGGGTCTCACTATGCAGTTCAGGCTAGTTTGAGCTCACTTTTGTAGCCCAGGCTGGTCTCGAACTCACAACGATCCTCCTGCCTCAGCCTCCCAAGTGCTGGGATTACAGGCGTGAGCCACCATGCCTGGCTGGATTGTATTTTAGACTACGCTTCAAACTAGAAAGCAAATGTTCAACTCTTGTGTTATGTGAGGATATAAAAATTCCCTAAGTAGCCTTGCACATTAGGGAAAATGGAACCAAGGAAACATACATCAGGAGAACAGAGTGCAGGTTTTGCATTATATAAGCAGTAGCAGCTCACTGGGGTCCCTAACACCACCCTGGGCATCTAATCCCCACATCCCTTGTGCCCTCTGGAAATTCCTCAAGCTCTGTGGCTAAACTACACAAGTGTGAAACCCAGGATTTGGATTAGGTGGCCACAAAGACTTCCTCCTACTCTGAAATTCTGATTCTGTAGTTTGGGAAGCATGGTGACAGCACAGTACTGACTCTTGCTCCTCACCAATGGCCAACATTTTCCTCCCATCTTTGAAGTTCTGAAAGATAATAATTCTGGAATTCATAGCCAAATGATGGAATCGCAAAGCAATTTATTTAAGCACAGATTTTTCTAATTTCTAAGTACAATTCAATTGGGGAAATTTTCCATTTTTCAACATTTTTGTATCTGTTGCTTACATTTTTAGTTTCAGTAGACACTCCCAAGTTACTTAAGGAGAGAAGATTTTTTTAAAAAACATATAATTGCTAAATTTGCAAGTTTATAGGATGCATATCAGTGTTAAGCCAAAGAAAACTAATTAGAATGTAAGTTGGAAAAAATAGCTGTGTTTGCTCTATATGTTATTATGTTGGAGTTCAAAGCTGTACATTCAGTTAAATTGAACTGCTTTTGTGTTTTTCTTCATCTTCATTTAAAACTGATAGGCTCAAAAATCTAACTATTTTAACCAACTCCCATTGAAGTGATTAATTCGAGGTGCATCTTATTCTCCTCTAAATTAAATGAATATGGTAGAAGAAATGGATCACGTTTTATCTGATTACTTTTAATTGCATCCAGTTTAATAAGCAATCATTACTTTAATGATGTTTCCAAGTTTATTTTGCTATGTGGTTGTGTGCTCCAGTTGCAGTGTTAACTTGTAACCTTAGGGCATAGCTGTTTTTATACTTGCACCACATTTTGTTTTATAAATTCACTGTCGTGTTCTAATTATATTGGGTAGGGGACCCATGATGTGTGAAGGATTTTTTTCTTTTTGTTACTTGGGTTTTAACTTGTGATCTTTCTGCTTCATGCGTTTAGGTAACTGGGATTACAGATATGTTCCACCATGCTCAGCTAAAGGAACAATTTCAAATTCCATACCATACTGTGAGTTTTATGGTGCAACAGACAGTAGTATGGACACACAAAAAAGCAAAAGAAAGTGAGAGAATATAAGGGAAAGAAAAATAAAGAGTGTCATATGACATAAAGTATGTTGCAAAGCAAATGACTACAACAAGTAGCATAACAATTATTTGTCAGTTCTGGCATCATATATGGGCCTGGAGTTATAGGAACCTTGACTCAGATTCAATGGAGTCACCAGCTTCCTATGTGTTATAGCACAAAACACCTAATCTTTCTGGGTCTGTTTCCTCACAATGGGGGTTGACCTTGGTGATTTTGGCCACTTCTGAGATTCTGTGATTTTATTTTGTTCAATTGCTGAGAAAATTGACCACAATCCAGTCAGTCTTTGGTAGTTCAAGATCATCTTAAATATATTGGCAAGAAAGATAAAAGAGGTCTTCTCTGAATTGAGAAAAAGAGTCTTTCAGAGAGACAGTCTCATTCTCTAATGATATCATTGCTTTCCACTTTAGGAAGGTCAGATTAGTTTGTCCTGCAATACTACTTTTTCTTTATTATTATTTTTTTTTCTTCAGAAGTTCTACCATTTGAAATTTGCTGAAAAGTTAGCTTTTTTTTTTTTTTTTTAATCTTCTTATATATTGAAAATGTGCTTGTATGGGGTGTTACGTTACTTATTTCAATTACTCTTCTCTTGCTGCTGGGACAAATACCCAATAATCAAAATTAAGGAAGGAAAACTTTATTAAGCTCACATTTCATGGAAGCTTCAGTCCATATTTGGCTGGTGCCAAGGCAGAGTGGGACATGACAGAAAGCAACCTGTGCTGGCAACAGCAAAGTGAAGAGAGAAAAATGGAGGAGTAGCAGCAACAATGGCTGCAGAGAGCAACTCGCTCCTTAAATTGCATTCCAGCTATCCACCCCAGGCTAGGATTAGTTCTAATGTCTATCATCCTAGCAGCACTCACATCCATAATCCCAGTGGGTCATGAATTAATCTTAAACTCTAGTAGTGTACCCTATAACTGCATGAGGCTTTGCTTTAGGGGGACAGCTAGACACAAACCATAACATTCTGCTCCTGTACCCCCAAAGACTCAAGCACATTCCTAGGTGCAAAAAGCATTTCTGTCCATCTGTAAGAGTTGTAAAGTTATAAAGTTTCAGCATTGCTGAGTAGTCCAAGTCCCAAGTCTCCAAGACCTAAGGCAAACTCTTAGCTGCGAGGCCCTGTGCTGATGAAAAGTTAAACACATCCAATCTTCATTGGCATAAGATAAACATTATGTTACAAAAGGTGCACACAATAGGATACAAAGCTTTGGGACCAAAGTAAATCCAAAATCCAGAAGGGCAAACACTAAGTCCTGTAATTCCATGTGGAATATCCAAAGCTATCTGTGGCAAATTGTGAGCTCCATGTGGCCCTTCCCCACTGGTACTTCTGTTGGTTGTAGCTCCCATGGCTTCTCTCCTAGGCTGGCTTTGCCCCGTCCTTGCAGTTTGCCTCAAAGAATCCACATTCCCGGCTTTCCCAATCTTCTTGGTTTTCCACTAAATAGGTTTCTCACTCACAGATTTACACATTGCCCTTCCAGGGGCACAGTGCCTGGCCACACAGTCGTTCTTCTCAAATCTAAGTGGAAACCTTAACTTCAGAACTCCTGCATTCTGCAAGCACCTACATCCAGTGCCACATGGATGATGCCAAGATCTGCTAAGAGCTGGAGCAGTAGCCAGGCTTTCTTCTCTCTTGGCTGTAGGGGTTGAATGCCTGGATCACTGAGCACTCTGACCTTGATTTGATTCTGAGGAATTAATTCTCCATGCCAGCACCATTCTAGAACTGGCTATGGTTGCCACGTCCATTCCATAGCATGGTGCTCTTCCACTTTCCCTTCAAGACAATGTCCCTCACCTTTGCAATTCTGAGGCTGCAAAAGGGGGAGAACTGAAACCTCCCATGATGCTTTCAGGACATCCTGTGCATTCTCTTGTTCCTTCTCAGCAATGGAGATCCTCTCAGTTCTATCTTGGCATTCCACAGCTTTATTGGTGCTTCCTTTCTTGCTAAACTCACATTTTAGATCATCCTGCTGGACCTTTTGCTCTTCATTCTCAACATAAATCTGGCTAAAAGACCAAACAACAGCCATGCCACACCCTCAATATTTAGCTGCTTTGAAGTTTCTTTTGAAAGATTAAACAATACTCCATGCTTAATCTCAGTCTCAGGCAAAGTCTCTGGAGACAAGCCAAATGCAGACAAACTTTATGCCGAGCCATAACACAAATCATCTAGGGTACAACAACCATGCTGTTTTCCTTCCCAGCAGATACCTCCTGAACCTGGTCATCACAGGTGGAATTTGTATCACTTTTCTTGTCTTCTGAACTTTGACCAGAATCTCCTATACAGAACAGCTGAAGCTGTTCCAGCACTTCTCTTATAGGCAACATCTCCAAAACTTTCCTGTCCCTTCCTATAAGCCATTCCCAAAAGCTTGTAATATGCATGGCCAAGTTTAGCCACAGCAACAACCCCGCTTCTCTGGTAATAAATTCTACCTGAAGTACTCTTCTCATTATTGGGACAAATACCTGGAACTCAAAATCAGGGAAGGAAACTTTATTAAGCTCACAATTCATGAAAGTTTCAGTCCATCTTCAGCTGGACTAGAGGGAAATGTGGCAGAGAACAATCTGTGATGGCAGCAGCAAAGAGCAGAAAGCAAAATGGAGGAGTAACAGCAACAATGGTTGCAGAGAAGAGGTCGTCCTCCCTTAAACTGCATTCAGGCTATCTGCCCCAAGTTGGGAGTAGTACTCACGCCTATAATCCCAGCATCACTCACAATCATAATCCCAGTGGATTATTAGTTAATCTCAAACTCTAGGTCCCCACCCCGTGACTGCATGAGACTTTGGGGGGCAACTAGATACAAACCATAACAGCACTGAGCTTTCATTCAGAAGTACATATTCACAGCATACAATGCCATTTTTTTTCAAAAGAGCATAAGTATGTAAAATGTTCAATTTTATTTCCTACATTTTTTGAATCATTTACTTTTTGAGTGGATCTTAAGTTTTAGTAAACTTGTAATGTAGACTCCTTTTAGATTTATATATAATTTGGAATACTGATCAGAGAGTTCTGACATGTCTCACACTTGGTTTCTCCTATTACTAATATCCTGCATTAATATGGTACATTTATCATGATTAATTGACTAACATTAATACATTATTACCAACTAAAGTCAATGTTTTACTTAGATTCCCTTAATTCTGTCTAATAATTTCTGTCCTTTCCAAGATGCCTTCTAGAACACCACATTACATTGAATGCTCAGGTCTCTTAGTCTCCTCTCGGCAATGACAACTTCTCAGACTCCTTACTTTTGATGGCCTCAAAGTTTTGAGGAGTTCTCTCATGCAATGTGCAGGAGTTCTTCACTTATGATTTGTACCTTGTGGACTAATGATAAAGCTTGCACTGTAATTGCCTAATGATTATGTTTGCATTGCAAGTATTTGGGGGGAAAGACCAGAGATGTAAGGTGGTGTCGTCATGTCACATGAAGAGAGTATATTATCAGCAGAAATTATCATTGCTGTTATTAACCTTGATTGTCTGACTAAAGTACTGTCTGTGAGGGTTTGTCACTCTTTCCTTACTGCCTTACAGACTTTATTATTTGAAAGATAGTTTCCTCTTAGTCTACATTTTCTGGGATAATAGTTGTTTCATTTTCTTGAGGTTAAAATATCTTGATAAATTATCTGGAATTCTTAGTATGAATAATTTTCCCCTTCCTCAACTCTATTTATTTAATTACTTATTTATATTTGTATGGGATTATGAATATTCATCATATATTTTGGTTTATAACATAAAATGACTTTATTATTGCTCAAATTGTTCTCGTTTTGGCTATTAAGATCTCTTGTTTTTTGAGCCCTTGGTCATTAGATTATTCTATGTTATCGATATAGATTTCAATTCATTTTTATTTTTAATTTTTAAGTGTAAGATCTTTCAGATTAATCTTGTATTTTCAACACCTCAGCCCTGAAAATAGACATTTTCCTGAATATCACTGATACCTTTCATTGGAGAATGGTTTGAGGCATCAAGATCTGGGCTATAGACTTGTTCATTGCCACAGTTGAGTTGTTTACTTGAAATCTTAGAAGCTGAGAGAAAAATAATAGATACATATATTAACTTGTGCATATATATATACACATATACATATACATATTTCTAAACATTCCACTTGAATCCATAATATGTTAAATGGAAGGTCATCTCAGTGTCTCCATATCTAATCATTACTACATGAATCATTTTAATCTTATTCCTTTGCTTGTATCTTCTCTTTCAGTATAGTTTCCACCCTTCACTCTCCATGCACTTTATTGTTCAATTCCAATACACTTTGTTTCGGGGTTTAAGAATTTTCAACCTATACAGCCATGGAAAACAACCTTATCAGTAAGAGTATAGTGTTTTTGTGAAGTTCCTTTTGCATGCTTTACAGCCTGTAATCATTTTTAATTACTCCCTTATGCACATCCCCTAACATTTAATGAAATTATTTAATATGTGAAACATAGTTACATTTTTGGTCTAAGTTAGAAATCCATATTTTAATGTTTTTACAGTTATAATTTCTTGTGTAATTTTCCTGTAATATATTTGGATGCCATAAAGTCATTCCTGAAGATATTTCCCTCTTTTTTGTCCACCTCACCTTACCTGCCTTGACTCAGAAATACTGCAATAGAATCTTGCATAAATATTTAATTTTTAACACTTTGAATGTATAAGGTTTCATGTTACCTTCTGCACTGCATTATGTCTTATTTCTTATTGCACTATAGACTCCTCTGTGCTATAATTAAGTTGGCTTCTTCTGAGGTTTGTTATGATGCTTGTGGTATGGTAAGTGATAAGTAAATGTTTGGCTCAATGAGTCTTTGCTTCCTGGGTTAACAGAGTGACATTGCTTTCATGCACCAGACTGCAGAGTTGGGGTACCTTCAAGTATAAGTTAAGGTGTTCAGTTGTTTACAGGCAATGTTTTATCTGATTCTCAGTGTAATCTCCAAGAATGGGGGTCTGTGGACTGAGAATGTCTATGAGTGAATCCAGCCTTCACCACTTCGTATTTGTGTGACCTTTGGAAAGGATTTAACTTTTCACTCTTCATTCTTCTCTGTAAAATGAGATGAGATCAGACTTTTAGCATTGTCAGAAATTGAATGAGAAAATACTAATGAAAATAGTTGAGACAAGTCCTAGCACATGCTGCTTTAAAATTTTAGACATTTCTGTTACTGAATTAATTTTTTAGAAATTTATTTTTAAGTGGCATACCAAGCAAAACATTCTTTGCTCTTTCCATTTCCTTCAGTAAGTTACCTTTATTCTCAGAGATTTCTTATTTCTAAAACTTTGACTAAAAAAAATAAAAATAAAAATAAAACTTTGACTATTTTTCCATTCACAATATTTTTCTACTAGCATTTCTATGTGTCTGCTTTTCCTGTGCAATGAGCTGAAAGATTATTTCTCAGAACACATTCCCTGGCCTGGCTCCTGGCGTAAGATGTAATTATTTTGGTGTTATCTCCCATCACCTGCATTTTCCTTTTGCTGGCAACATTGCTGAAGTGATCCAAGTGTGCAGCAGTCTGGCAATATTTTATATATTTATTGGCTCTGCTTTCAACCTGAGTTTTACCTCCCAAGTAGAGTACATGGCTTATTGCTGAAGTATGACAGACTCTTTTTGGATTTTTATAGGACACCTGTATTTTTCCAATTAGAAAGATACCTACCTTTCTTTTGAAACTCCTACAAAATGCAAGAGGAAAGAATCACTCTACAAGAATGGCTGAATATTGAATTAATTTTGCTTTGCAGTCTCATTCAGTTAACTCAGAAGTTCTGAAAAAGTGACCCAAATATGCGATTTCTGTACCATAACCTTTGGACGATGAAAAATTTTAAAGATAATCTATGCTTTGTACAATCCAATAGGACACTAATTTTGGATTCCAAGTCAGTTTCCCCAGAGATTTTCCAGTTGATTGATGTTCTTTTAGGATGTCATTTTCGAGGACTGCTGAACAGGCTGCCTTTGCATTATCACCATCACTGCCTTCTGTGCCACATGAAGGCTATTGTCCACCTGCCACATCCCTTTCTTCTCTGACACTTTCGTGTTTATCTTTCATGTGGATCTATGCCAAAGCCTTCTATAAATCTTAGCAGAGTGCCTCTTAGCCTGAGTTCCTTTTATCTGTTATGGAAGCATGTTCTTTTTTTTTTTTTTTTTCCAATTTTTTTATTGTTTAAATTTAACAATGGTTATATTACATATTTTCATCATCAGATCAGTTTAGATTAATACATATAGGTATATAAGATTGATCAAACAATTAAACATTAACCTTACTAAATCCACATTAGTTTTTTTTTTCTTTTCCCCCTTCTTTTCTTTGAAAGTTGACATATTGCATATTGTCCTCACAATCATTCTACAGAGTGCAGTGTGTGGGCATGACCCACCTCCCTATTGATGTTGCACAGAAAAAAGAAAGAAAAAAAGAAAAAAAAAAGGAAAGAATATACTTCTCTTTGGACTAAGAGGAAGCAGATACATACACAGTCAAAGGTTTTGCAATTGCAGTGTGCCACCAGTGAAGCTTGTGATGTTGGAGGCTATTGAATCTAAGCCTCCTAAAGCTCATCTCACCAATCTAGCTCTGCTTTCCATGCATTGTAATTAAGGATTTTTTTTTTTTTTTTGTTGCTGGGTTGGAAGCATATTCTTGAAAGGACTCCAGTAGGGCAGTTATAATGAGTGATCCTCTCATATTCCCCATTCTTTCCTTTAGTCCTGCTAGAAGCTGCTTATTTCACAGAAGGATGGCATTGGCTGAAAGGTGCTTTCTTGAAATAGGGATTACTGGCGTAGACAGTTCCTCTTGAAGATGTATTTGCTTTGCATTTTAATTATTAGACTGAAAAACTTCAGGGATGATCTACGGAGAATACTGAAACCTTAATTACCTGCTTTGTTTCTGTCTAGATTTTGCACAGGGTATCCTTGAGGACTACATTCAAATAAACAAATATTTATTTTTGGGTATAAGTTTTAGTTTGACTCTC
Organism: Myocastor coypus; assembly: GCA_004027025.1. Classification (NCBI taxonomy): domain Eukaryota; kingdom Metazoa; phylum Chordata; class Mammalia; order Rodentia; family Myocastoridae; genus Myocastor; species Myocastor coypus. The sequence continues at coordinate 1,367 of PVJA010044054.1, read as the reverse complement.
CACTGGATGAAATATATAATTGTCCTTTTGACAACAAGTAAATAAATGATAAAACATCCATAATGTCTATCCAGCATTGGTGAAAGTATGGGAAAGAAACTTGCTATAATTGTTTTCCCACAGGAGCATATTGATTTCTGTAACATTTTGGGGCATTTAATATGAAAGCATCTAGAAAAACTTTGCAATGCTTTTGTCCCTTTTTCAATTTATTTACCAAAAATCTGTTGAGCATGTACAATATACTAGAATTAAGTAGTTATTGGCAACATGGTAGTGACAAAGACCTTATTTTCACAATTCTTACTCTTATTTAGAGTGAGGCATAAGCAGAAAACAAAGCAACAAAGAAGTGAGTGCAAAATATGTCAGATGGTGATTAGTGCTTAGAAAAGAAGATGAGTTAACAGGGATCAAAGATGCCTTCTTGGGTGGTTGCATCATTGCTTTATATGGCTGGTCACAAAGGCCTTGTAATATGTAATGCTTAAAGGAACTGAAAGGGCAGGGCCAGTAGGTACATGAGCAGTTCTAAATTAGGGGAACGAGAAAATGCAAAGATTGCAAAGATGAAGGTCTATTTGCTGGGGATTTGGGAAACAGTGTCCAAAGGAGTATGTATGGAGGGAAGGAGATGGGACAAAATGACAACCAGGGGAAGAGGCATCCCTTACAGAGCCAGTTAGAGGCCACTGAAGGACTTACCTTGTCTTTTAACCCAAAGGCACTGAGAAGCACTGATGGCTTCGGGCAAAGAACTGATATAATCTAAAGACTATTTTTATAGATTGTAGAAGGGTGGGATAGAACAGAAGCAGTGATTAGAAGGTTATTGCCATAATCGGGAGTCCATTAGTTTCATTTATATATAAACAACATGCTACACTGGCTCCTAAGGCTAGAGGGATGAGAATGCTTATTATAGCACTGTCTTGGCTTTTTGAGATGACCCTGAATGTCTGTCAGTGAAGGACTAATGGGATACATGGTTCTACTCGGATGAAGTGCAATAGTTTGCATCTACTAGAAGCACGAGCTAGAAAGATTTTTATCTACTTGATCTGATTCCAAAGTCTATGATGTGTTTTTTTTTTTTTTTTTTTTGTCTTTTTGAGACAGGGTCTCACTATGCAGTTGGGGCTGGCCTTGAGCTCACTTTTGTAGCCCAGGCTGGTCTTGAACTCGCACCAATCCTCCTGCCTCAGCCTCCCGAGTGCTAGGATTATAGGCATGAGCCACCATGCCTGGCCCAAAGTCTATGCTTTTATTCGTATGTTGAAATTTTTTAATGTAAGGGATTGTACATTTGCATGTGCATGTGTGTGGCGTGTGTGTGTGTGTGTGTGTGTGTGTGTGTGTGTGTGTGT
>PVJA010044053.1:0-16396 GCA_004027025.1 Myocastor coypus | reverse complement strand
TGTCTTTTTGAGACAGGGTCTCACTGTGCAGTTCAGGCTGGCCTTGAGCTCACTTTTGTAGCCCAGGCTACACTGATCCTCCTGCCTCAGCCTCCTGAGTGCTGGGATTACAGGCATGTGCCACCACGCCCAGCGGTTTTGACTTTAGGAAGACTTTCTATTTAACTGAAAGTGATTTCTTAAGTTGCTCAGAATGATGGCATCTCAAACATGAGCTTATCACCCATAGTATTTGTTCTGGTGAATGTTTAAAAACAAAACAAAAACCATTTACATAGAAATTTTATTTACAGGGGCCCGGCAGGATGGCTCAGTGGTCTAAAGCGCCTGCTTGGGAAAGCTTGGGCGGCTTCAGGGACCTCGGTTCTATCCCCAGCACCACATACTGCACCAGCCCTGCCCTTGGGGTGGGCTGAGCCGGCCATAAAAATGAGTGAATAAACAAACAAAGGTTCTGAAACAAGAAAAATAAATAAATAAATAAAATAAAATAGGGGCTGGGGAGATAGCTCCGAGGCACAAGTGCCTGCTGGGCAAGTGCAAGGTCGTGAGTTCGGACCCTGGTCCCACAAAAATAAAATAAAATAAAATAATAAAAATAAAATAAAATAATTCTTTAAGAAAAATTTAAAAAAGAAAGAAATTTTATTTACATACACGCAAACAAAAATTCAGAATGGTTCTTAAGCATATGAGCTAAAACATGAGTTCTGATTTGGACAATGTACAATTCCCCCCAAAATTTATAAAAGCAGGAAATGTATCAGGCTACCAAATTCTCTTTTCTGATAAAGGAAGCAACTACAAAAGTTGTATATGTTCAAAGTAACCAGTCCTATAGATGAAAAACAAACAAAACCCAACTCCCCCAAATACTACTTGCAAAACTGACATATTAAACTTGATTTTCATTAGAATGTTTTTTTCCACACTAGTAAATCAAAACCAAGATGTGTGTGTATGTGTGCGTGTGTGTGTGCATGATGTAACTTATTGTGCTTCATCTTCTAGACAAAAATGCCAAGTCTCTCTTTATAAAAAGCAATTATGTGAAAAAAAAAGCAATTATGTGAAAAAGATATGGTGTTTTCATAAAATAAAATAGTATCCAGCTATAAGGAATGATAAACTAAAAGACTTCATATATAAATGGATGTATCTTGAACATATACTCATTAGTGAAATAAATCAGACCTACATATGCAAATATCGTATAGTCACCCTAGTTTAAGGACCCAAAAGAAGAAATAAATTAATTAATTTTGGGCAGCCCCAGGAATCAATCTCAGGACCTTGCTTTTTCTGCAGTCTCAGCCCCTATGATTTTTTTTTTTTTTTTTTTAGAAGAGTGACTTAAATTCAAAATGCAATTGGAAGAGTTAAAAAAAAAAATTAATGTTTATTAAAAGTGTTAGTTTTTAATTGTTTGATCAGTCTTACATACCTATGTCTGTTGATCTATACGACTTGATGATGAAAATGTATAATGCAGCTATTAATAAATTTTTCTTGTCTTTTTTTCTGCTATTTTTACTCTTAAAAAGACAATAAACAAATTTTTTTTAAAAAACTAAAATGAAAAAAATTTGTGATATAAAAATTTTTTTTAAAAAGCAATTGCAAGTTGAGGACATTTCATATTTGCCTATTTTGCCAGCACCAAGCTAGCCTCATCTGAATCTTTCCATTTCATGAGAAACATGAATTCTCTGCTATTATCTGTGGCACCAATTATTCATTCAGGATCAAGACCTCTAGCAAAACCTCTAGATTTGTCAGCAGCACCTCTTTTTTTCTTTGATTTGTGTCATCAGATGCACTGTAAATATTTCCTTTTTGTACCCTCTTTTTCTTTTTTTTTTTTTTTTTTTTTTTTTTTTTTTTTTTTTTTTTTTTTTTTTTTTTTTTTTTTTTTTTTTGTCTTTTTGAGACAGGGTCTCGCTACGCAGTTGAGGCTGGCCTTGAGCTCACTTTTGTAGCCCAGGCTGGTCTTGAACTCGCACTGATCCTCCTGCCTCAGCCTCCCGAGTGCTGGGATTACAGGCGTGCGCCACCACGCCCGGCTGTACCCTCTTTTTCTTTACCAGCTTTTTGCCAATTAAATGCTTCAATTAACTCTGAACAATCTAAATTTTCTTCAGGTTCCCATGTATGTCAGCATCTTTAAGTTCATTCCACTTCAGAAAATACTCTCCACCTGCATGTTGGTCCAGTACTTTTTCTACCACAAATTCTTTAGGTTCTGCTTCCTCAATTTTTTTACTTTTTACATTTTGTTTCTTTCCCTTTTTTTTGCAATGTAGTGTTAATAGAGGCCAATTTTTACTGCAGTCTTGAAGAACTATTATCCACCACCTTGGATGCTTGGTCGCAGGTCCACAGAATCTCGACCTGTGTGCCTGCAGCTCATTCTCAGCCTCCTGAGTGCTGGTGTGACAGGCCTTCACCTCCACATTTGGCTCCTTTTTCTGTCTTGAATGTATGCACCTTTACAAGAATTCATTTGAAAAGAGACCCTGCCAAGCGCAGTACCCCGTCACTCCTAAGGGGGCTTGTTTCTTAGTCCCTGCAGTCATCTGCCATCACCTCCCCGTCCACAGTCTCTTTTTTCCTCCCTAGCTATCTTAAGTCATACATGTCTGACAAGGTACACTGTGGTGACTCCAGGCTTCAGAGACTGCTCTCTTCCCCCATCCCCATGTCTATCTAGACCAGGTGACGTGTATCAGAGATCCAACTTAAAGTGGGCTCAGAGACGACTCAAGAGCTTGGATGTGCCTCACAGCATCGTTATAGACAGGACAGTTTCTTGCTAGGTAAGCTACAAGCAGAACTAGATAGAAAGGGCAGACTGTTTTCTTCAGCAGTCTGCTGGTGGCGTTGATTTTAGATAGGTACCTCACAAATGGTCCCAGCCCAAAAGCTTCAGAAGAAGAAAGCTTGCCCTTCCTGAGATTTGGAGAAGTCTTAGAACTAACTCTGATTGGCCCAGTTCAGGTCCTGAATTCACTTTTTTTTTCCTTTATCTTTCTTTCCTTCCTCTCACAAATAATAATAATAATAATAATAATAATAATAATAATAATAATAATAATAATAACAAAAGTACTGGGAATTGAATGTAGGGCCTTCCACTTGCTACCCAAGCACTCTACCTTTGAGCCACAGACCCAACTCCACACCTCTGCTTCTAAGGGGCTGGACTGAGAAAAGTAGGTTTCCTGGAGGAAAGTTGAGGTATTCTAATTCAGAGAAGGGGTATTAATTAGAGGGTGAAAACAACAGTTGTCCACAGCACACATCTTAGTCATCCTCATTGCTATTATCTTTTGTCTCTGTTAAGTCATAAACAGGACATTGCTGTAACTATCCCCATTGCTATAACAAGTACCTAAGGTAAATCAACTTAGGAGAGGTTTGTTTGGGCTCACAGTTTGGAAGGTGCCCATCCATGGTCACTTAGCTGTGTGCTTTTGGAGCTCTGGCATGACAGTACATTATGGCAGGGAGCATGTGGTGGAGTAATGCTATTGAGCTCATGGTGGCTAGGAAGCCAAGAAAGAGACAGAGACAGACCATGGCCCCTCTCTCCTTGCAGAGTATGGCCAGTGACCTCACCTTCCTTCCACCTAGCACCCCTTCTTAAAGGTTCTACTACTTCTCAAAAGTGGCTTAGGCTCCAGCCTTTAACGTGAGGCCCAGACCCTAGCATTCACTAACAAACCCAAGTGCATAGAGGGCAGGTCCTGCCTGTGACCCCATGGCTCAGAACCCCCTCATGTACACAGAACACCTATGTGTCCAAAGATTTGTCACATGTGTCCTTTGAATTGTCACAGCTGCTTCGTAACAAGCTATGAGTAGCTTACAGGTGTGTACACCCCTTAGCCCTTGGTGTCTGGCTGGTCTCCAGGGTCACCACAGCCCTGGCCAGCTGCTTCTGACTTTTGTAGCCATTCCTGCTTTGTCCAGATTCATTGTCAGTACATTGTTTCCTGTGTGTGCCTCAGCTGTGACCAAGGTTGAGCTGGAAACACAGGCCTGTGGTTGGTGAAGTGGTTCCCATCCCTGACTACATCAGATCTTCACATTCATCCTGAAAAACAGAGGAAGCCAAGGAAAAACTGATTCAGAAGGGAAAAATAAAAATAAAAATGTTAAGGAAAAATACCCTAATTGGCATAGGTCCTCCTGGTAGAAATGGCAGTATAGCTCAGCCTGGGAAAGACAGACTTCTAAGAGCTCAGGTCTACCTCTTTCTCTTAGTAAAGACTAAAGTTTTAAGGACAGCCTGGGATTCATAGAAATGAGAAAGGTGTGAGGTGGTAGCCCCTGTTCCTGAGCTGACACTGCTGTTGTTGCCCTGCACTTGATATCATGTAGTCCTTCATACACTTCTGCAGGTGAGGGCAATGGGACCCATTGTATTGAGAGGAAAACTAAGGCTCAGGCAGCCAGTAATTTCCCTTCTGGTCTCTTAGCAGAGCTGAGGTTGAAACCTGGGTCTTTTTGACTCAGAAGCTTTTGTATCTTGTGGGTCTCAGAAATAAAAGAGCCCCATTTTACTTCATTTTGCAGTGCTCTAACAGAGTACTCTAGGGTAATTGGTAAAGAACAAAGATTTATTTCTTGTAGTTTTGGAGACTAGAAGTCCAAGATCCAGGGGCTGGCTTCTGGCAAGGTTCTTTTTTAGTACATAATCCATTGCAGAAGGCAGACAGGCAGGAGAGAGGAGAGCGGGCCAAACTTGCTTTCATAATGAACCTACTGTCCTGTTAGGGAATCCACTTTGTTCATGAGTGCAGAGCCCCATGACCTATGCACCTTCTAGGGTCCTGCCTGCCGGTACTGTTGCATTGGGGCTGAAGTCTGCAATTCATGAACTTCGGGGGACACATTCAAACCACAGCAGCCACCTGGGTATTAACACCTGTCTCCTGTGTCCCTGCAGGTCTACATCATCCGTGTCACGTGGTCCAGTGGCTCCACTGAGGCCATTTACCGGCGCTACAGCAAGTTCTTCGACCTACAGGTAAGGAGTCCTGATCTCCGGTGAGCTGCAGGTTGTGAAACAGTTTAATTGCACTTACTTTCCACTAAGACATTAGGGTCTGGACTTTTTATTTTCTCAACTTAAAAATTACACCCATTACCTTGGAATGTACTTTGTTGTTTTATGCTTTGATATTTAATATTTTCCAAATAAGAGAAAAGGATTTTTCCATAAAGGAGGGTAATATGGAAATCATTTCCATATGGGTTTGGAGTGTGATTTGGAACTTGAATTTTAAAGAGTAATTGTATTTGTTGGTGAGCTGCTTTTGCCGCATTTATCAGTACTCCTTAAACTCACTCGCTCCCTGTCCCCACAGCCAGGCCTTTGCCCTCGCCGCTTCTCACATGGAATGTTACCTCGTACCCTTCTAATCCACTTACTGACTCAGTGAGTCTATCTTGCCTTTAGGAGTCTGATCTCCTAGGAAGCCTAGTCTGACTATTCCCTGGCCAGCAAGGGCCACTCAACCTGTGCCCCTGTATCCCTATGAGTTTCCCTATAATGAAATTGTCCATGTGCCTGTCTCCCCTTCTAGACCATGACCATATGTTCTTCATCCTCTCTCTCCTTAATAATTTATTCAAGGCCTACCATGCAGTACGCATCCAGTTGGCATTTGGTGGGTGGGCAGATGATTAAACGCATAACTAAGTGAACACTGTGTGTATCACCAATCTCCTAGTGGGCCAGGTAGTACATGGACAGCTCAGGAGAAGCCCATTCACCCCACATGGAAACAAGGCTAGTTATACACTGGTGGCTTTATCTTATTGTTACCAACAGCAAGCAACTCAAAGCAGGTAGAAGTCATAGCCTCTCAGGATATGATGCAGCAAAGTGCTTTAGGAAATCCCGCCCTCAGAGATGAGGGCAGCTTGCCTGGACTGCTGAACTTCTGGACATATTCCTGCCACACTGCGAGGGGCCACGTTTTCTCAGGCCAGTGTAAGTCTCCATCCTGAGATAACTGCCTTTCTTCCCACTGCTTCAGTCAAGACATTTCTTGTCACAAATGACAGAAGCAGCACAGTCTTACTTAAGATGTAAGCGAAAGAAGAAGCCTTCTGGGCTTCAGGCACAGCTTGATCTAGGGTCATCGCAGTATTCCCCATCTGGCATCTTCCTCTCATTTCACATTCTCACTTCCATGGTGCCGTGCTATCTACAGATCCTATGTGATTGCAGGATGGCTACAGCAGCTCTGGGCTCACATAGCACAGGCAGCCAAGAGCCACATTAAAGTCCCAGCAAGGCGATTATTGTATGTCCTGGGTTCATCTCATGCCAGTCAATGTGAGAACAGTTTGTTAGCCATTGAGCTTTCCTGGATACATTCGTCATTTGCTTTCCCATCACCAGGATAAAATAACTAACACCCGCTATTTAAAGGAAGAGAGGTTCCAATTGTCTCACAGTTCACTGTGTTCACACCCTGGTTGACCAGTTCTAACACAAAAATAGCAAGGGGGGCCAGTGCTTATTCCACTGAGCTATATCCCCAGCCCAATAGCAAGGTAGAAGAGCCTGACACAGAAAAGCTGCCCCCATGGTATCCAGCAGGTAGAAAGAGAAGGGAGGAACCAGGGACAAGAATGCACCCTCCTAGGCCTCACCTCAAGTGGCCACTTCCTGCTAGACCCCACCTCCTAAGAGGACATTCAGCCACTGACATCATCAATGGTGAGTCCACTGATGAGCATAGGCCCCCAGGTCCCCTCCTCACACAATACTTCGTGGGGACCGAAACCTGGAGCAAGGTGTCTTGCCAAGCAGCTGGGCTCAGAAGCAAAGCCAGGATTTCTTGTGTACCATCCTATCTCTTTGCTCAGAGCTTCTCCTAGGATGCTGGATGGTAGTACCAAGGTCATGCTTGGCCACATGGACCTAGTCTGTTCCTAAAAGTATCAATCAGAATTTTCAGAACCCATGCCCCATTATTGTAAGGAGGAACAGAAATAATAATCTGTTCCTAATGGCTTTCTCCAGTATCACTGAAACAATCTCAAACACCTTGATAACAAACTGCCAAGAGTTGTTACAGCATGTAAAGCAATTAAGATACCAGTCATCTAATTATTTAAAACATAATATTCTGATTTGTAATGTTTTGTGCTCACCAGTACACAACCATATCAAACAATGTCATATACAAATTATAATTTTCTTCTGCTCTGCTGCAAACACGAGCTGAATGTAAATGAAGAGGCTATATGTTTAATATGCCATCTGAAATGAAGAACAGGGCAGGAGCTGACAGTGGAGCCAGGAAGGAACCGATTCTTGGGGGAAATGAAGGGAAAGGCATCACACCCAGCCCCTTCCAATACCATGAACGAGTTTGAGAATGACAGAGGAATGCTGAAGGGCAGCTACATCAGGTGACCCTGACCCAGAGCTGGTGTGCGCACATCCTTTCAGGCCGGTCTTCGGTTCTGAGAGCAAATGTTAGGTGAGCATTTTTGCAAGTTGCTACACTGACCCTGCAGGCAGTGGGTGTCTGCATAAGGAGGGCTACCTGGGATATGCTTCAGAGGCCTCCTGCCTGACACTTCCTTGAAGGAACAGCAGGGCTTATTTACGTCGGTAAATCAAAACCTTACTCACCTCGTTTGTGCCTGAAGACAAGGGTGGGGCTGGATTTATGAGATGAGGCAGGCACATGTCCTAGAATCCAGAGCAAAAACTACAGCCAGCCCTGGAAGGGCTAGAATTTGGCTGGGAGCTCTCGGCCATCTGTCACTATGGCCTTAGAATCTTCCATCAAGCCTGCTTTGTGTTCCTGCCAACCTCTCTGGATCAGCCTCTTCACTCTGCTGTCACATTCTCTACATGGGCCAAGAGCATGCCCTGTCAGCGCTACCCATGAATTGAAGTGGCTTTCCTGTTGTCGACAAGCTGGAGCTTCTGGTTGCCAGTTCCAGGCCTAGGACAGATTCTGATGTTCTCAAGGGTCCTGGATTACAGTCCATTCCAGAGTCTGAGCCTGTCAGCTGTGGTGCGGGAGGTAGGGCCATAGATACAGCCTCACTGCAGGAAGGACCCTTGGAGAAGGGCATGGGAAGGGAGGCCAGGAGCCGTGTAGGTAACGATGACATTCTTCCGACATTCAGAAACCTTCAGCTACCCTGTGTTAACTTTTCCTCCATAGCCTAAGGCTGAGGTCAGAGCCAGACTGAAACCACGACTTTGCCTTTTACATTTTCAGTGTGGTATCACCTCTATATTTTGAGCCTCAGTTTCCTCATCTGCATAGTGGTGAAAGTGCTTGCCTCCTGTGTTTGTTGTGACCTTGAAATGAGATGTGCCTGACTCAGTAAGCACCTTAGCTGTCATCTGTCCCTCTGCACAGATGTGAGTTGCTCCAGGTGACATTCTTTAGGACTGCTTAGGCCAGAGTTTGGTCCTGGGTCTTCCAGACCCAAAGCCTGTTCTCCCTCTGCTCTCCAGTCCTGACTCAACTTTATTTCTACCAAAACTTAAAAGGAAGATTCTCTTCCCCTCTGGCTGAGCATAATTGGGAATAGTTGGGGGTCTGCCGTCATGTAAGTAGCTGCCTCAAGCAGGGTGTCTCTCCTAGAACAACGTCCAGAGGTAGGGCTTCAGCTGTCTCTGAGGAGTTCCAGCTGCATAGATCGGGTGGGAGAGTCATGAAATTCCAGAGGGTCTGCTCTTCCTGGAGGTGGCCTTCGCCCACCTCATGTCCACACAAGACAGGAAGCGATGAGGGGAGAGCCTCCACAGTCCAGCACAGCCGTTCCTTAGGACCAGGCCAGGATGCCAGCCTGTGGGGGCTTTGACACCCTCTGAGTTAGATGACTTCATGACTCCCCTGTCCCCTCCCTCCTGTCTGGCCCGTCGCCTTAGGCTTTTTCACAAGTAACTTGGCTCACAGAGTGTGGGAAGGGCTGAGGTCTCGTGGAGGAGCAGCTGGGCCAGTGTGGCGTAATGGAAAAAGCTAAGGGCTCAAGTCAGGAGACCTGGGACCCAGCCACACGCCAGCTGTGTGGCCTTGGATCACATCCCTTAACCCCTCTGTGCCTGAACATCTTCATCAGTGACATGGGGTGAGCACAGTAAACACAGCTGGCATTTCTGGAACAATGAATGGGGACCCTCCCTGCTAAGTACCTAAACATAGTCTTATGTAATCCTCATGGCGAGCTTATCAGAATTACACAGATGAAGAAACTCAGGCTCAGAGAGGTTCAGTCATTTTCCCCAAGCCACACAGCTAAAGAGTGTCATCTGGGCAGGCAACACTAGAATCCATGCTCTTAGCCACTTCACTATCTGTTGCTTCCCCCGTGCTGGCTATTTGACAAGGTTTTGAGGAGTTATAATTAAAGATTATCTTCAGAAAAGGGGAAATCAGCAATACAAGATTTGGTGTCAGAGTCTAGGAGGAAACTGTTTCTAGGTATTGAGAATCTTTTGGGGTATAGGAATATTTTAGAATTAGCTAGTTGGTATAATTGCCTGACCTTATAAACATACTAAAAACCATTGTTTGGACACTTCAGAAGGGTAAATTTTACGGTGTATGAAGTTAATCTCAATTTTTTTTTCAACAAGGTGATGACATATGTAAGAGCAGGTCTGCTCTAAGCACAGAGCAAATGTCAGGATGAGTGATGGACAACGGCTGCTGGGAGGAATTGGCTTCCATCTGAAAGGAGGATGCCAATCTATTAAGATCCTGGGCTTTGGCTTCAGGCAGAGCTGGGCTTTGATCCAAATTCTGCCACTTCCTGGCAGAGAGATCTTGTTTTAGTCAGGACCATTTTAGGTGAGAAACCCAGTCAGAACACATCATTTAAAAAGCACATTAATTAGCTGAATGCAACTGCAAAGTGCAAGGGTACTTGGAGGCAGATGTGGCAGTAGCAGGGGCCACCATGTCAAGGAAGCTTTGTCTCTCTCCACTTTTTGGTTGACTTTGTGTCCAGACCCTGTAATGGCCAGTGTGGTGGCAGCCACAGCTCCAGGCTACATCCAACAAATCAGCACAGTTCCTTAGAGGAGAAAGAAAACACCCCAGCAGTGTAGACAAAGGTTGGTGCTTCATCTTGGAAACAGAATCAGCACCCTGCTTAATGAACACAGCAGGAGAGTGCCCAAAGGACTTAAGGGAAATTGCCTAGAGGTAGTGGAAAACCACAAATGCCCTCTGTACTGGGCCAGGATGTTTAGGCAGAGAAGTCTACTGAGCAGCCCCTGGGATGGTCAGAGCACAGCCAGGCCCTTCTGTGGGTGAACAATCTCCATCAGCAGCAAGAAGGTCCCCTTGAGAAGGATTTGCCATCTCGCTTGGTTCTTTCCTTGCTTGTCTTAGGAGAGGCAGACTCTGAGAGTCAGGCCCGCACTGCCTGCTGGCATCTGGTCCCATACGTCTTATTCACACAGAGGTGCTGGGATGGAATGGAGCTTAGAAAGGAACACCCGCTGTCAGGTCCCAGCCCTTTGTTTCACCAGCTGTGTGGCCTTGGCTAGGTCACTTAGCCTTTGAGTCCCCTTTTGGGCACCAACCTAGCCCACAGTGGAGGTCCATTATAAGGTGGCAGAGGGAGAAATTCTTGTGAGATTCTGGAAAAAGAAACCCTTCTTTGGGGAGAACGTAAGGTCATACAAACACTGTGGGGACTACTATGAAGATACCTTAGAAAGCCAAGAACTAAACTTCTGTTCAAGCCAACTATGTACCCTTTCTGAGTATCTTCCCAAAGAGTTCAGGGCACCGTATTACAGTGACACATACACACCCATGTTTATGCAGCACAAGTCACGCCACCCAGATCTTGAGAATGGCCTGTCTTATCTCTGTGTCGCAGATGATGGAATAAAGAAAATGTGACATTCATGCACAGTGGAGTACTACTCAGGCACAGAGAGGGCTCGATTTGTGTCACTCATGGGAAAATGGATGCACCTGAGATAATAATGTTATGTGGAATAAATCAGGCACAGAAGGTTAAATATGATATGTTTTCTCTCATGAGAAGCCCAAAGTATGTACAATTTAAGGACCAAAGTAGGGAACAAGTGATAGGGAGCTCAATGTTTTACAAATGGGAAAAGGATCTGGAGATGAGGAGAGAAGAGGGGGTTTAAAATCCTCAAAATGGATTAAGATCCTATATGTATGTATGTGTATATATATATATATATATATATATATATATATATATATCAATGTCCAACTATGAATGTATTGATTATATACTGCAAACACATACTATTTAAAGATTTCTTAAGCCAGGTATGGTGGTGTATACCTGAAATCCCAGCACTGAGAAGGCTGAAGCAGGAAGATTACTACAAGTTTAAGGCCAGCCCTATTGGGTTACCAAGTAGGTTCAAGAAATCAGATATGGTGGTACATGCCTATAATCCCAGCATTGGGGAGGCTGAGACAGGAGGATCACTACAAGCCCAAACTGTGTAGTGAGACCCTATACCAAATACATTTTTTTTAAAGTAGGTTCAAGGCCAGCCTGCACTGCATACTAAAGCCCTTTCTCAAAAAAGCAGAAAAGAAAGTAACCGAGAGAGCTGGCATCCATGTAGACATTACGGGTGACCTGCATCCCTACAGAATTGGGGGGATGCCTGGTGAAAGCATGGTTTGAGGAGCCAAACATGGTGGCACATGCCTGTAATCCTAGCGCTTGGGAGGCTGAGGCAGGAGGATCAGTACAACTTCAAGACTAGCCTGGGCAACAAAAGTGAACTCAAGGCCAGCCTGAACTGCCTAGCAGTTGTCTCAAAAAGCCAAAAGGGGGGGGGGGGCATGGTTTGATAGAAATAATATCAGCTACTTTGCCAGGTATTTGGCAAATGTGCCAATGTGCTAAAGCCCTAATTTGAATGTCATCACCGTTAATTCTCAATTGTGAGTGAGAAGTCACTGTTGTGTCCATTTTGCAGATGGATCACTAAAGTTCCAAGAGGCAGTCATGTACCCAGAATGTAACAGGCCTTGAATTCAAGCCAGAAGCATGAAAACTGTGCTGCTGAGCACTGCTCCCCGCTGCTTCCTGGGGCCCCATTTGCCTTTCAATCCGTCTGTTGAGAGGCTGCCCTCTCTTAGGGCCAGCCAATGCTACAGAGGGGTTTCTAAGCCGGAAGTGAGTCCTTTGCTAACAGGCCTCAGACATCTGAGGGCTTCACCTTATCCTGTGCCATCTGACCTTTGCCCTCTGAATTTTCCCAAGTGGTTCATGGTAAGGTCATGACTGTGACTGGGGCCAGTGCCTCCCCCTCACAGAACACACAGTTAGACAGTGGCTGACTTGGCCCCAGGCTGGCACAAGTTGAATCTGTATCCTGTAAGCTCTCGGTGTTTGGGGACAAGCCTGTGTTACCCTAGGTAGTGATAAATCAGGGTTCTCATAGAGAGAAGCCAGGACCCTCAGCTTGGGCTTGCTTCCTGGCAGAGCTGAAATCTGAGCAGGGACTGAGTAAGGAATTGACCCTCCCACCCAGCAGGAAACCCTCCTTCTGCAGAGGTGCAGGGGTTCCACTGGGTTTCCTGCAGAGCTCTCATAGCCCTGGGCAGCAGCAGAGGGGGTAAGCGCAGAGCCAGCTGAGTCATGCTGCTGGCCAGAGCTCGCTGGGGACAGGCACAGGCGCATCCATAAGCAGGAACACTCCGTGCCGGGAAGTCCATGGGTGGGAACCTGGAGGCTTTCCCCACCCCCATCCCTGCTTGCCTGCCCCACTGCTGGAGCCGCAGAGGCTAGGGCACCCACTGTGTTTAGACACGTCAAATCACAGTGCAGGCTACATCTGTACATCTGTGCCCTCTTCTCTCCAGAGACAGAAGAGCTGTCCCACAGCATTCCGCCAATATCATATGTTTCCAATTTCACTTCCACCCTGCCCTGTTGTGAGCTTGACAGGCCCAGGGACCTTTTTTGGAGAATAGTCTTCCTAAAACCATGGCCACCCACCACCTGTGCATGCCACCCCTTGTGTTGGCTTCTTTCTGGGACAGGTAAAAGAGGCTGGCAGAACCAGAGTTTCATTCCCTTAGCAGACCTGCCCAGTTGGCAGTGACTCAGTGAGATTGTAGCCAACATCTGGCCTAAGGCTCTGCCAGCCACATGTGTCCAGCCTGCCTTTCCTCCCTGCTCAGGTACTCTCTTCCCCAGACATTGTCTTCTGAAACAGGAATGCACCTTTGGCATGCTGAGCACGTGTCCGTGAACTGTCTTTGCCCTCCCTCTAAAATGTTGCCACCTTTCCAATGGCATATAGCTGACAAAATATAGGCACTGCCCTTTTCTATACAGTGAACAGGTTCGTATTTCTAAAATCAGAAGAAGTATGATTATTTCAGGCAGGTATGCCAGAACCCAACTCCAGGCCTTATTGCTGTTACCTGCAACAGTTTTCTTCTCTCCTAGACAGTGACCAACCAGACTAATTTCTCATTTGTTTTATTTGCTCTTATTAGCTCCTTTGTTTGTTCACTCATTCTTTGCACAGTACACAGCAGGGGCTCCCCATATACCAGGGAGGAGATAGTGGGGATAAGCAAAGGTATAAGGAAGCAAACCAAGAAAATGGAGAGGAGAGCATGGGCAGTGGGAAGGATGGAGAGAAGTGAACAGGTGGGAGGCGCCAGTGGGCTCTGTGTGGCGTGCCCATCAGGACACCAGGCACACAGACCCAGAGACCAGACCCTTGAGGGGATGAATCCCCGAGGGCAACAAGGTGACTGTGGAAGGTGCTGACTGTGCTAGTGTGATCCAGGCGCCAACACCCCTGCTCAGGGAGCACCTCACTTCCAAAGAGCTGCAGCTGCACTTGCTGGGCCCCCAGCCTCTCTCCACTTCCTGTTCTGGCTCCTCTGGAACTTGGGGCTTTTGTGATGTTGAGGGACTAAACCCTTCCTGAGTCCAGCTTCGAGGGCTGCTGCTAACAGGAACCACGTGTGGCCTCCATGCCAGCCCCTGTGGTGTTTGCCTTGGACAGCATGGCTGCGTTCCCTCTGCCACAGGCTGGGGTCTGGAAACTGCTGATGGCTGTGTTTGCTGGTCCCCTGGAGGCTTGTGATGTGGCAGCTTGCAGTGCCTCCCTCTCCCCTCCTACCCCCAGAGCTGATTCATCTGCTGCCGGGTTCCTTGCTCTGAGCACTACTTCTTGGTTATTTGGGAGAGGAACAGGCATGGTGGGTTTTCTTATTAGCAAGGATAATATCTATGATTGGACTTTTTCAGGGGGTGCCTCCAGCCCTGGAGCTGTGACAGTTTGGGGCTGAGTATCCATGTAAGAGCCCCTAAAGACCTTTTGATAACAAGTGTGACAATCATCTAATAAAAATCACTTGTGCCCTGTGAACCTGGACACACTAAGTCCAAAAACACAACAGCTCTCAGGCCTCTAACCTATCAACTGTTCTTTCTTTCTTTCTTTCTTTCTTTTCTTTCTTTCTTTCTTTCTTTCTTTCTTTCTTTCTTTCTTTTTTTCTTTCTTTTTTAGAATTTAAAATGAACTTTTATTACTGAGCACAGGGCCACCAGTCGTTTCTCAGGCAGGAGAAGACTGATCGATCCCTAGCCCAGGAAGCAAGGAGCTTTCAAAAGGAAAGTCACATGACTAAAGGGTCTTTCACAGTTTAGCACATGTGCACCGGGGCCATGTGGGGGTTGATTGAGTAAGATGTCTTTACAAGACACATCTTAAGCTAAGTATGTTTACAGAACTTAGATTAGGGAGTGGAGGGAGACAGTTACTCAATTACTCCTTGCTAAGCAGCCTTGAAAAGACCATGAGAGTACATTGTTTAGAGTGGATAATAGGAAGCATAGGGGAACCTAATAGTTTTCCATAGTTACAGCTCAATATTCAGTTGGCCCATTACATTCCCCACTGGTTTTATCCGGGAATCAAATCATTGATTATTAAAAACCTCATAACAAAAATTGCCAAGGAGGTGTGAGGGGCTCATAGTTAGACCTCAACACCATCAGCTTGATAGTTCAGGTCCTTTGTTGCATATACTTAGTTAAACAGTTTATGAAACAAAGCTCGATAGTCAGAGCCAAGAGAAACAGAACAGATCCAATTGAGGCAAATATCAGGTCAATTATATAAGGAAACATCGGAGAATAGTCTCCTTTTTTTTTTTTTTTTTTTTTTTTTTTTTTTTTTTTTTTTTTTTTTTTTTTTTCTTTTTGACAAATCTCTAGAGCCATTTTTTTTTAAACTACATTATACCCCAATTGTTTTACATGTTTTTCTGCTTTTTCACCAAACAAGAGATTTTTTTAACTTTATATTATAGCTGGTTCAGCCTGCCCTGGGGGTGGGGCTGGTGCAGCATGTGGTACCAGGGATCAAACTGCAGTCCCTGTGGTTGCCTAAGCTTGCTTAAGCAGGTACTTTACACTGCTGAGCTATCTTGCCAGCCCCCAAACAAGAGATTTTTTTAACATGAAATATCATAGCATATGCTTAAATTTTTCTAGTCTTCCATACTCTTGACCCTTTGTGGTGACATATCAAATTATTTTGAGATGGGAATCACCACTGTTTTTCTACTCAAACAGCAAAGAACATTAGTTAACAACAGAGTCTGAGTAGATGGGTTTTCTAGAACTTGGGGCAGGAGGAGAGGCAACATCTTCAGTGGCCCTGCTGGCTTTTATCCCACCTCTCAAGCTGTGATACCAGCCAGGGAGTTGCCTCTTTTTTCTTGAGGTCTGGCCCTGAGCACGGAGCATCATCTCTCTCAAGTTACAAAGTCACTTTATCTTTCATATTGTCTCCTTGAGGGCCCAGCCCTGTCTGACTGCCTATAATATTTTTATCTAACTCTAACCTATTAACTTCTTACATTCAGTACTAGTCCTTGCACCTGCAGTTTCATAGATTGCAGTTAACATTCATAGGGTGATAAATAAAACAAAACTGGCTTGTTGTAACCTACCCCTGTGCAGTCTAGCATGATGCCTACATGACTGCTTAAATCTAAATTGAATAAAATTTGAATATTAAGCTCCTCAGTTGCGGGCTGGCGAGATGGCTCGGCAGTCTAAAATGCCTGCTTAGGAAAGCTTAGGCAACTGCAGGGACCACAGTTTGATCCCCAACACCACAGGCTGGGCCAGCCCTATCCCCAGGGTAGGCTGAGCCAGCCATAATTTTTTTAAAAAAAACTTTTTAAAAAGTTCCTGAGTTGCAGATACAAACTGCTTTCCAAATACTTAGTGGCTACTTGGGCCTAATGGTTGCCATATTGCACAGTGCTGACAGAACATGTCCACCTATGTGGCAGCCCCATGTTACACTGACAGAGTAAGCTGAAATATTTTTTTTTTTTTTTTTTTTTTTTTT
>PVJA010044052.1:0-16390 GCA_004027025.1 Myocastor coypus | reverse complement strand
CTTTTTTTTTTTTCTTTTTTTCTTTTTTTTTTTTTTTTGTGGGACCAGGGTTCAAACTCACGACCTTGCACTTGCCCAGCAGGCACTTGTGCCTCGGAGCTAACTCCCCAGCCCCAGAACCTTTATTTGTTTATTCACTCATTTTTATGGCCGGCTCAGCCTACCCCGAGGGCAGGGCTGGTGCAGCATGTGGTGCCGGGGATCGAACCACGGTCCCTGAAGCAGCGCAAGCTTTCCCAAATAGGTGCTTTAGACCACTGAGCCATCCTGCCAGGCCCCTGCCCTGTGTGCCTTTCTATAGGACACTTTTAACATGGAAACCAGCTATATCTTGAACCTTATTTTTACCTAAAGACCCACTGTAATTTTTATACAGTGATAGTTCAGGCTGCTGTCCTTCTGTATTTATGTGTCATTTTTCTCAGGCTGCTTTCAAGATTTTCTCTTTACTTCATTTTTCACATTTTTGACTGTGAAGTTCTTTGTATGGTGTTGTTTTTATTTGTTTTGTTTGGAGGTGGCTGAACTTCTGAAATCTGTACTTTTATGTTTTTCATTAATTTTGGGGAGTATTTTGTCATTCGTTAACTTATGGAAGTACTTCATAAAATATATTTCTCTGCCCATTCTCTTTTCTGACCTAGAAATTTAGTGACATATACTAGACCTTTTGATACACAATTAGCCCAGCGGTTCTCAACCTGTGGGTTGCGACCCTGGTGGGGGTCGAATGACCAAAACACAGGGGTCGCCTAAAGCCATTCCAAATCATAACTGTAGCAAAATTGCAGTTTTGAAGTAGCCAGCAAAATTATTTTTTGGTTTGGGGTCAGTGCAACATGAGGAACTATATTGCAGGGTCATGGCATTAGAAAGGTTTAGGACCACTGATCTAGCCTCAGCCTCCTGAGTATTAGGATTATAGGCAGACATGTCATGCCTGTCAGCCATTTAATGGAATTTACCTGAGATATTATTTCTTTTTAGCTTACATTAATTGCAGAAAAAAATTCTGTATTTTGGAAATTGTCCTAGTTTCATTTTCTGAATTTTTTTTTTTTTTTGTCTTTTTGAGACAGGGTCTCACTGTGCAGTTCAGGCTGGCCTTGAGCTCACTTTTGTAGCCCAGGCTAGTCTCGAATTCGCGCAGATCCTCCTGCCTCAGCCTCCCGAGTGCTGGGATTACAGATGTGCGCCACCACACCCGGCTCATTTTCTGATTTTTTTAAAAACTATTTTGACTTACTAAATTATGTATAACATTAAGAAGTTCTGAATTTCACGTTGTATTTATCTTTGTGTCTTGATCTTTGTGGTTCTGTTCTTCATTGTGTAGAAGTCTTCCCCTGACAGGCGTGATGTGTTTGTCTATAATCCTAGCATTCAGGAGGCTGAGGCTAGATGGCTGCTTCCAGTTAAGGCTAACCTGGGCTATAGTGAGTTCAAAGCCAGCCTGAACTACAGTTCAAAGACAGCCTGAACTGTCTCAAAAACAGGACAAAACACCCCAAAATCCAAAACTAAAGAGTCTTTCCCTGAAACTTTTTTTTTTTTTTTTTAATAATTTATTTATTTATTTGTTTCTTGCTTCAGAACCTTTGTTTGTTTATTCAGTCATTTTTATGGCCGGCACAGCCTGCCCTGAGGGCAGGGCTGGCGCAGCATGTGGTGCCGGGGATCGAACCGTGGTCCCTGAAGCCGCCCAAGCTTTCCCAAGCAGGGGCTTTAGACCACTGGGCCATCCCACCGGGCCCTTTCCCTGAAACTTTAATTTTTGTGGAACTGGGGATTGAACCCAGGGCCTGTATATATTAGACAAGTATTATCTACTTCTGAGACATGTCCTCAACTCATTAATTACTAATTAGTTAATAATAGAGAAAAGGTCTTGCTACATTTAGCAGGCTGCCTCAGATTTCTGATTCATCTGCCTCAGCCTCCCTGGTGGCTGAGATTACAAGCATGTACCACCATACCTGGCTCCTGAAACTCTTTTATTATAAAGAAAGAGTCTTTTAAATGTATTTAAGTAGCTAGAAAATCCTCCTGTGATCTGATTTGTCCGAATCCTTTGCATTCTTGTGTGGTAAGGTGGGAAAGGGAAATACAAGTTAAGAGTTGAAATCAATGGCCATATCTGGTGTGTAGCTCAGTAGGTAGCCTCTTGGTGAAAACAAACACTTAAAAGACAACAAACAAAAAGCCAACTCAGCACAAAGCTCTTCTAAGAACTTGTAAGTTGTGCTAAGCACAAAGCACAGTTTACTTTTCTTTTCCTCTGTATTTTCACCTGCCATGTTCATTCAGGTTTCCAGAAACATCCACGGGGAAGGGCATTGACTGGTTTGAGTTGAGTAATACCAAATAATTAAAATGGTTTTGTTGAAGACAGCCAATACCTTGCAAGGTAGCCACAGGAGAATACTATGCTTCTTCTGGAGAAGGCAGTGTGTTTATCCTTTGCGTAGTTTATATCAGGTCCTAGACTAAATGCTGAGGCTGTAAAGGTATTTAAAGATAGGGTCCTTGCCTTGTAGGTACACATTGCCTGAAGGCTACCATCATAGTTCCTTTGATCTTCTTGTGAAGGAAAACTTCCTTTGACTACTGCCTTCCTATATAAGCTTATAAAAATCTATTCAAGTTAAACTTAAGTTATTGTTAGCTTAAAAACAGTTCGATATTAGAGCCAGTGGTATAGCTCAGCGGATTAAGTGCTTGCTGAGGGAAGCGCAGGGGCCAGGGTTCAGTTCCTTATCCTGCCTGCCGAGCCGGCCCCACTCTCGAGAGCTGTGAGCCGGCTATGGAGTCTGGGCATGGTGGCACATGCCTGTAATCCCAGCACTTGAGAGGTAGAAGGAGGATCACTGTGAGTCAGTAGTGAGACCCTGTACTAAAACAAAAAACCCCACAATTTGATATTGTCTTAGTTACTTTTTACTCATCACTAGGACAAAATACCCAATACCCAAATTTAAGGAAGGAAAGATTTACTTAGCTCACAGTTCATGGAGATTTAAATCTATACTCACCTAGCCCCCAGGCAGAGTGGTACATGGCAGAGAGCAGCAGAACAGGGTGAAGAACAAATGGAAGGGCAGCAGTATGGCTTCTAGCCAGCTCCCCCCCCCTTTTTTTTTTCCACACTAGGGTTCGAACTCACGACCTTGTACTTGCCCAGCAGGTACTTGTGCCATGGAGCTATCTCCCCAGCCCCTCTCTCCCCTCTTTATATTATAAACAAGCCACCCTGGGGGTGTGTGGAGGGGTGGGGGGTGGCATAGAACTTGCACAATGTCTATGCGCTCCTTTTGCATGTGATGAAGGTGTTTACAACTGAGAGTCCTGGTTCCCTGCTGAGTCACTTAATTAAACTTCTAAACTTCTTAAGTTGACACAATGTATCAACCAGCACAGTCCACCCCTTGTCAACTTGGCAACCAGACACTTCCTTAAACCAGTTTCCAGGTACTTAGACATGCTTATTAGCATTAGATTACATTAGAACCATTTTGCCCCTGGGGGGCCGAAGACTCATACATATTCCTTTATGCAAAAGGCGTTTTAGTACATCTCTTAAGAGTTGCCCAAGTACTGACAGTTTTAGCGTTGCTGAAAAGTCCGAGTCCCAAATCTCCAAGATCTATGGCAAGCTCTTAGCTGTAAGCCTCTGTACAAATGAAAAGTTAAACACTTCCAGTAGTCAAAGGCACAAAAATATTATCATTTCAAAAGATACACATAGCAAGATACAAACCATTGTTACCAAAAACAAGTCCAAAATTCAGAAGGACAAACATTAAGTCCTGGAGTTCCATGTGGAACATCTGAAACAATCCATAAAGAATTGTGTGAGCTCCAAAGCCTTACATGGATCCATCCCTATGGCACTTCTGCTGGTAGTTTCCATGGCTTTTCTTTGGGGCTGGCTTTCCTCCCTACTTTGGGCTTTTCTCAGACAATACAAGTTCCTGGCTTTTTCAGACTTTGGGGTTTCCATTGAATAGGCTTCTCTCTCACTCACACTTACACACTGCCCTCTCAGGGACACATTGCCTGGTTTCCCAGGCCATCTGAAATTGAGGTGGAAGTCTTAACCTTGGAACTCCTGCATTCTTCATGTGCCTAAAACCAACATCACATGGATGATGCCAAGGTCTGTTGCCACCTGGAGCAGTAGCCAGGTTTTCTTCTCTCCTGGCTGTAAGGCTCAAGTGCCTGGATTGCTGAGCAGTCTGATGCTGATTCGGAGGCACAGATTTTTTATGCCAGAACCATTCTGAAATCTAGTGTGGCTGCCACTTTCAGTCTGGAATATGGGACTCTGCAGCTTTCTCCTCAGAGCAAAATCTCTCACGCTTGTGATTCTCAGGCTGCAAAGGGCAAAAACCTGCCACCTCCTGTGATGCCTTCAAGACATCTTTTTTTGTTCTCCTGTTTCTCATGGGCAATGGAGATCTCAGTTCTATCTTTGTAGTCCACAGTCTTCGTGGTGCTTCTAGTCTGGCCAAACTCATATTTTAAATCATCCTTCTGGGCTCTTTGCTCTTGACTTTCAACATATATCTAACTAAAGGCCCCCAACCAATAGCCAGGCTATGGACTCAACATTCGATTGCCTTAAGATTTCTTTTGCAAGATTAACTAGTCCACTGCACTTAATTTCAGTCGCAGCTACATTCTCTGGGCAGGAGCAAAAAGCAAACAAACTTCCTGCCAGGCCATAGCAAGTCATCTGCAGTCCAACAACCAATGCAGTCCTTCTTCCTGGAAGAAACCCCCCCAGTGTGGTCTTTATAGGCAGGCTTTCTGTCAGCATTCTGGTCTTCTGAGCTCTGACCAGAATCTCCCATACAGAAGAGCTATAATTCTTTCTCTTCATTAGTAGAAATTCCAGCTCTTCATTAGTAGGGGCCATCTCCAAACCTTTCCTATCTCTTTTCATTAGCCATTTCCCAAAACTCGTAATGCACATTGTCAGATGCAGTTACAGCAATGACCCCACTTCTCTGGTGCTAAATTTTGTTTCAGTTACTTTTTACTCATTGCTGAGACAACCTTTAAGACTCATAGTTCCACCTTTTTGAGGAGGTGTTCCTTGAATACTAGATACTAATACTGTCAGATTGTAGACACATGAACTTATTTTTATTTGATTGATTTGGAACCTGATCTGGCTTTGCAGTATGTATTTTTTTCTATTCTTAGGACTCTTACAGATCTTAAGGTCTTTGAGAACAATGATCAGTTTATTTCTTTTTTTTTTTGTTATATAATCACCAAAACTAATGTTTTGGTGATTTTTTTTCTGTATAGTGGATAAATGAATTTTGATAATAAGAAAATATTACTCAAGTACTACTTTTTAAAACAGTTAAGAATTTTCTCTTACTATTTCAAATAAACTTTTATAGTATGAAAATGAATTAGTACAGGATTTTCAGTCTCATTTCTTTGGAATCTTGGTGGCTATTTTCATTATGTATGTGAAAAAGGTATGAAGAAGCAGCCTGTCTTTTTAAAATCAAGTAAAGAAATAATCAACCAGTAGTATAAGAATGTTACAATAATATGGTACTGCATTCATGAATGTGAAGTGAACTATTAATATTCATGCCTAGTTGTCAGAGTGTATTTTTGTTTTGCAGTGCCATACAAATTATATTCCCGTCTGTGGATCGAATGGGGACACTTATCAAAATGAATGTTTTCTTAGAAGGGCTGCTTGTAAGCACCAGAAAGAGATAACAGTAGTAGCGCGAGGACCATGCTACTCTGGTATGTATATTTTTCTGAGTAAATATTAGGAATGATTCTATTATATTTTCAAGGAAATTTTCAGCCAGATGTATGTTTTCAGAATTGCTGCATGAATTGGTAGTGATTGTATGAGAAGCCAGAGAGCTACTTTTCACCCTTATTTTATGTCAGGTGGTCCTGTAATCATTGTGTAAATCTCACTACATTTTTAAGCCTTAATGCCTTTCTGTTTTGGAGACTTTGTATATCCTTTGTCCTATTGGCTTGAACATTAGACAGAATAAGATGGGGGTAGCATGGGAAAGGTGAGAATTCTGTAGAAAGCCATCAGTGGTATTTCAGGTTCTTTTCAAGATGTTTTGTTTTCAGCCATTGCTCCCAAGATGTTTGTATTTGCATGTTTGTGTACTATGTTTGTGTTTGTACTGGAAAGATGACTATGATTGTGTTCCTCATCTGATGCAGTTTACATACAAAGCCAAAATTTTGCCAGATGCTTCTGTGTGCAAGCCAAATTGTTCACAAACAAGTGTCAGTGAGCCAAGGTGACACTATATTGAACTTCTCATATAAGAGAAACCATGTGACTTTGAAGCCTGTGGGTCTGATTTATTTCACTTAACGTTATGGTCTCAAAGTGTATCCATTTTCTCACAAACTACTTGGGTTTTATTGTTGTTGTTGTTGTTCTTCTTCTTCCTTCTCCCCCTCCTCCTCCTTTTCCTTCTTCCTCCCTCCTCCTTCTTTCTTCCTCCTCCCTCCTCCCATCTCCTCTTCTTCTTCCTTCTTCCTCCTTCCTCCTCCCTCCTCCTCTTCTTCTCCTCATCCTCCTTCTCCTTCCTTTTTCTTCCTCCTTCCTCCTTCCTCTCCTCCTCCTCCTCCTCCTCCTTTTTTTTTTTGCAGAACCAGGGATTTAATTCAGGTCCTTGCCTTTTCTTTTTTTTTAAATTTTAATTTTTTTTCTTGTGTCAGAACTTGTGTTTGTTTATTTTTATGGCCAGCTCAGCCTGTCCTGAGGGCAGGGCTGGTGCAGCATGTGGTGCCTGGGATTGAACCTTGGTCCCTGCAGCCGCTTGCAGGCACTTCAGACCACTGAGCCATCCTGCCGGGCCCCAGGTCCTTGCCTTTGCCAGGCAAGCACTTACTCTACTGAGCTATCTCCCCAGCCCCTGTTGTCCTTCTTTATGGCAGAGTAGTATTCCACTGTGTATAAATACCACATGTTCTTTATCCATTTATCTATTGATGGATGTAGGTTTCTTATAAGATTTATCTAGGTTAAATGGAATTTCTCTGTTTAGTTTTTGAGGAATCTCCATACTGATGTCCATTGTGGTTGTACTAATTTACACTCCCACTAACAATGAGGAAGGGTTCCTTTTTCCCTGGACCATCTCCAGCATTTGTTTTTGGTTGATTTATTGATGACTGCCATTCTTTTCTTTTTTTTTTTTTTTAATTTTATTTATTTATTTATTGTTTCAGAACCTTTGTTTGTTTATTCACTCATTTTTTTTATGGCCGGCTCAGCCCACCCCGAGGGCAGGGCTGGCGCAGCATGTGGTGCCGGGTATTGAACCGCGGTCCCTGAGGCCGCCCAAGCTTTCCCAAACAGGCGCTTTAGGCCACTGAGCCATCCCACCGGGCCCCATGACTGCCATTCTTTCAGGACTAATGGTCTCAGTGTTGTTTTAATCTGCAGTTTTTTTTTTTTTTTTGTTGTTGTTGTCTTTTTGAGACAGGGTCTTGCTATGCAGTTCAGGCTGACCTTGAGCTCATTTTTGTAGCCCAGGCTGGTCTCGAACTCGTATCGATCTTCCTGTCTCAAAATCTGCAGTTTTCTAATGTCCAGCAGTGTTTAACACTTTTTCAATGTTTTACTGTTCACTTGTACTTCTTTATTTGAGAAGTGGCTTTTTGTTTCAGATGCCCATTTTTGGATTGGGTCTTTTAAATTTGGAGAGTCTATTTTTTCTTTTTTTTTTTTGTCTTTTGGAGACAGGGTCTTGCTATGCAGTTGAGGCTGGCATTGAGCTGACTTTTGCAGCCCAGGGTGGTCTCGAACTTGCACCAATCCTCCTGGCTTAGCCTCCTGAGTGCTGGGATTACAGGCCTGAGCCACCATGCCCGGCTGAGTCTAATTTTTTGAGTTCTTTATATATTCTAGATATTAGTCCTTTGAGGAGTAACTTGCAAAAGTATTTTCCTGTTCTACTCTGTTGGTAGTCTGTTTTCTTGTGCAAAGCTTTTTAATTTGATGTGATCCCATTTATTGATTCATGATAGTATTTCTTGTGCACCTGGGGCCTGTGCATATGAATTCAAGTGTTTCCTCTATTTTTCTTCATGTAGATTGTGTCTGTTTTAGTTTTTAGATCTTTGATCCATTTTGATTTTAGTTTATGGTGAGAGAGATGGGTCTAAGTTCAATCTTCAACATGTAGAGAGCCAATTTTCTTAGCACCATTTGTTAAAAGGACTGCTTTTTCAAAGAATTTGGCCCCTTTGTGAGGAGAAGGTAGGTGAGTGTGTCTGGAGTTGTTTCTGCATCCACTGTGATGTTCCACTTATTTACAAGTCTTTGTTTTGCCAACACTGTACTGTTTTTATCACTAGCTCTGTAGTGAACTTGATGTCCAGAATTGTGATGCCCTGCCTTGTCCTTGGCCAGAATTGCTTTTGCTATTGTAGATCTCTTGTGGTTCTATATGAATTTTAGGATTGTTTCTGCTACTTTGTTGAGGAATGTGTTGATAATTTCATTGGGATTGCATTACATCTATATAACAGTTTTGAAAGTGTAACCATTTTGGCTATAGTGTGTTGGTTCTGCATATTCAAGAACAGGGAATATCTTTTCATTTTCTGATAACTTCATTGATGTTTTTGTTCAGAGTACTGTAGTTTTCACTGTAGAGATCTTTTACTTCATTGGTTAGATTAATTCCTAAATATTTCATTTTTCTTGATGTTGCAGTGAAAGTTACTGTTTTCCTAGTTTCTGTCTTGGTGAATTTATTTTTGATGTACAGCAATGCTACTGATTTTTGTTCATTGACTTTTTATCTTGCTCTGCTGCTCAATATAACAAATAATTCTAGGCATCTTTTGGTGGCATTTTGATTTTTTAAGTTCTAGCCTGCTTCTGAATTTGGTTTTACTTTTAGGCATCTTTTAGTGAAGTTTTTGGGGTTTTCTGTAGAGAATTATGTCATCTGTGAATAATGATACTTTGAAGGGGCTGGGGAAATAGTTCAGTAGAATATGTGCTTGCCTTGCAAGCCAAGGACCTGAGTTCAATTCCTGGTCCCACAAAAAACCAAAAGATACTCTGGAGTTCTTTCTTTCCTACCTATATCTTTTATTTATCTTGTCTAATTCTTCTGGCTAAAGTTTGAGAATTGAATAGAAGTAGTGATAGTGGATAGTCTAATCTTGTTCCTAATTTTATTATTTTAATTTCTTGGCCAGCTCAACCCACCCAGAGGACAAGGCTGGCATGGCATGTGGTGCCAGGTATCTGGATTGAACTGCAGTCTCCTGTGCCTGCCTAAGCTTGCTTAAGCAAGTGCTCTAGACCACTGAGCTATCTCACTGGCCCTTGTTCCTGATTTTAGAGGGAAAGCCATTAGCTTTTTGCCATTTAATATGATGTTGGCAATAGATTTATCATGAATGACTTTTATCAGGTTGAGATAAGGTCTTTCTATTTCCATTTTCCTTCTTTCCTCTCCCCCTCTCTCTCTCCCTCTCCCTCCCCTTTTCCCTCTCTCTCTCCTCTCTCTCCCCCTCTCCCTCTTTTTTGGCCCTGGGGAGAGAGGGCTTTCCAGGCAGGTGCTCATGCTGCTGAGCTATCTCCCTGGCCCTTCTATACTCATTTTCTTCAGCTTTTTATTTTTTAAATCATGAATGGGTGTTGAATTTTGTCAGTTGCTTTTTCTGCATCTATTGAGGTGATCATATGTTTGTTATCCTTGGTTTTTTTTTTTTTTTTTTATTCGTTTATTTATTTATTTCTTTGTTTCAGAACCTTTATTTGTTTATTCACTCATTTTTCTGACCGGCTCAGCCCGCCCTGAGGGCAGGGCTGGCGCAGCATGTGGTGCCCGGGGATCGAACCGCGGTCCCTGAAGCCGCCCAAGCTTTCCCAAGCAGGCGCTTTAGACCACTGAGCCATTCCACCGGGCCCCTATCCTTGGTTTTGTTTATATTGTTTATTATGTTCATTGATTTGTATATGTTGAACCATACCTGCTTCTCTATGATGAATCCTTCTTGGTCATGATATGTGATTGTTTTGATTTGCTATGTTCTGTTTGCCAGTATCTTATTGATGGTATTTCTATATTCATTAAATAGATTGGTCTGTAGTTCTCTTTTTGGTTGGCCCTTTTCTGGTATTGGAATCAGGGTAATTTTTTCTTCCAGGAATGACTTTGGGAGTAATGCTCCTATTGGGATTTCATTTAAGAGTTTGAGGAATATTGATATTAGATCTTTTTAAAAGTTCTTACAGAGTTTAGCATTGAAAATGTCAGAATGTGGGCTTCTTAGCATATTTAAAATTACTTCTTCATTTCTATTTGCATGGATTTCAGTTTTCTTTCCTTATTTTGGCAAGATTGGCCAAGAGTTGAAAGTTTTCATTTTGAGACAAATTTTCCTTTTAGTTGCTCAGGCTGGCCTATTCTCTGGGTGTGCTTGCAGGTATGCACCGGTACGCACAGAGCGCTTTCTGGTCTTTTAAGCTATGTATCATTTATGAGAAGCAAGTGTTTGAGACATCAAGTGCTTCCATAAGCTATGAATGTTAAATTTCAGTAGGCAGAGTGATAGCTTGGCAAGGACTCTGCAGCAGAGGTAGAAAACCTGGCTTTGAAGTTGTTGTATGCTTGGACAAGTCACTTAGCTTCTTTGAGCATCAGTTCCCTAAATCATTAAATGGTTATTTTCTCCTGAAACTGTTAAGGATTTCAAGCACTAAGCTATTCAGTGCTATATTGATTTTATTATTTGCTGAATGAGCCAGTGTTTTTTTTTTTTTCTTGTTTCAGAACCTTCGTTTGTTTATTCACTCATTTTTATGGCCGGCTCAGCCCACCCCGAGGGCAGGGCTGGCGCAGCATGTGGTGCCGGGGATTGAACCGCGGTCCCTGAAGCTGCCCAAGCTTTCCCAAGCAGGCGCTTTAGACTACTGAGCCATCCCGCCGGGCCTGCCAGTGTTTTTATTTCATTTGTTTTTTCATGTTTCCTGTTTCATGAGTTAGAAATACTATTTTGCTTTATTTATTTGAAAACTCCTTGTACTTTTAAGATTGAGCTTATGGGGCCTGGCGGGATGGCTCAGTGGTCTAAAGCGCCTGCTTGGGGAAGCTTGGGCGGCTTCAGGGACCGAGGTTCAATCCCCAGCACCACATGCTGCGCCAGCCCTGCCCTCGGGGCTGGCTGAGCCAGCCATAAAAATGAGTGAATAAACAAATAAAGATTCTGAAACAAGAAAAAAAGAAATTCTTAAAAAAAAAAAAGGTTGAGTTTAAATTAAACTTTTTATCTGAAACTTTTCTTTGTGATATCTCAATACAGTTTTTTCATATTTTGAATCTCTGTTCATGTAGAATACTATGTTTATCTTTCATATTAGCTCTTTCCTAGATCAGTGATTTTGTTTTAATTAGAAGAGACATTTCTTGTTTTGGGTAGTATAATATATTCTCAGCGTTGGGATGGAGTCTCTGGACTGAGATAGGCGTGTGTGTTGTCTTTTGAGTACAGTCTACAAAAAGAACTTCCATTATGTGATTAGTCATAGCATTTTGCTTATTTAGAACTTGTAAATAACTGAGGAAGATGTAGGTTTTTATGCTGACTGAAATTGGACATGAATTGTAAAAAAGGTTGGGAATAAGTTCTCAGGTTCCTTTGTCATTTTATTCCTGGCATTTATCATGGTGTCTGGCAATTAGTGTGGACCCTGTCAGCAGATGTGGAATAAAAGGAGGAAGGAAGTGTTTGTCTGTGTTTTGGTAATAAAGCACTCAAAAATAGCCAGGCTTTTGTGGCACATACTTGTAAGCCTTGTACATGGGAGGCTGAGACAGGAGGATCACAGTGCAGCCAGCGTAGGACACATAGTGAGTTCAAGGCCAGCCTGAACTACAGTGAGACTGTCAAACAAACAAACAAACTGAAATCAAATTCTTTCCTTTTTTTTCTTTTTCTCGTTATGTAGAGAAGATAATATTTTATGGTTTATAAATAAAAATTGAACGTAGATTTTCTTAAAAGTCTATGAAGAATTTTGCAATTGGATATACATATATACACCTAGGTGTTGTATGTTACTATACATTATTCTATATACATATATATATATCCTTATAACCATTTATTTTTGATTACTTTTACATATTTCTACTATTTCTATTTCTACTGTATTTGGAAACTTGATTATTATCTGAAGGAGGCTGGAGGGAAAGGAACAGTACTGTTCTGAGTATTGCCTGTCTTCCACTCCAGAGAACTCTTTAGAGATTGGAATGGCTTGTCTAGGATGGCTGTCTTTTCTCCTAGAAAATGTTGATCAATGTGTCAGATTCTTGCCGGGTGTGGTGGCGCACGCCTGTTATCCCAGCACTTGGGAGGCTGAGGCAGGAGGATCGCTGCGAGTTCGAGACCAGCCTGGGCTACAAAAGTGAGCTCAAAGCCAGCCTGAACTGCACAGTGAGACCCTGTCTCAAAAAGCCAAAAAAAAAAAAAAAAAGTGTCAGATTCTTTATCTGCTATGTTTGCTTTTTTTTTTTTTTTTTTTTTTTTTTTTTTTTTTTTTTTTTTTTTTTTTTTTTTTTTTTTTTTTTTTTTTTTAAACAACTTAATGTTAATAATTTAACATGTTCTATGTAAAAATTTTTTGTTGTTTTTTAAGCATTATGAAAGAAACTTTTCTCAGTTAACTTTTCTACTAGCTTCTTTTTTTTTCTACTAGCTTCTTAACTGAGATTCCTTATGATCAGATTTCCTAAGCAGAAATGAATTTTAACAGTAATATGAAAACCTCAAACCTGAGAGTCTTCTTCCATAAGAGGCCTTAGACTCTTTTTAAAAATACCTATTGAGTTTTGGTCTTTACTCATAAATTTCATTTAGATTTTTATAACAAGAGTCTTAACCCTTTTTCCTTTCTTCCTAATAAAAACAGGCTTATTATTCCTTTCTAGATTTAATAAAATTAATTTTTCTTGTTTTATTTATTTATTTATTTATTTATAGTACCAGGGATCAAACTCAGGACCATATACTTGCTAGGCAAGCACTTATTTTACTGAGCTATCTCCCTGGTCTACTTGTACCTTTTAATTGAGTGAATTAAAATTATTTATGTGTAGCTATTCACAGTACTTATTAGTTTTTATAGACTATATCTAGATATTTCTTGAAGTAATTCAGTTATATTTTGTGACATAAAAATAAATGTAGAATAAATTGCTGGATGTCACAAATATGAGAAAAATATGTGATAATGGTTTCATTATTTTATTGCTGATGAGAAATTTTACTGTGTGAAAGATGAAATTTCCAGGAAATGTTTATGTCATTGTTTTTCTTCTCAGATAATGGCTCTGGATCTGGAGAAGGAGGTAAGTATCAAATATTTATTTAAAGGATTTGCTTCCTTTCACTTTTCCGTTTTAGAAATTTTGAGATATAATACATATATACATGATTCACCCATTTAAAGCATACAGCTCATAACAGTATATTCACAACGTTTTATACTCATCACCCAGCCAATTTTAGAGTGTTTCATTTCCCTAGAAAGAAACTACTTGCCCCTTAGCTGTCATCCATAAGCTCTCAGTGTCACTTTGCTTCAGGCATTCTCTGTTTAATGCATTTTTTTAAAATTGAAGGTTTCTTGTCAGATTAAGGGGAAAATGCTGTGGTTTCTGTTGGAGACTTGCATCACAGTGTTAAAAATTACTTAAGTAGGGCCTGCCTGATAGCTCAGTGGACTAAAGTGCCTGCTTAGGCAGAGGGCAGCAGCCGGAGTTCAATCCTAGGCTTGCCATGCCAGCCCTACCTGCAGGGTGTGCTGAGACGGCATAGAGACTAGGTATTGTGGTGCATGCCTATAATCCCAGTACTTGGGACGCTGAAAGTAGGATAATCACTATGAGTCAGATCTACATAGTGAGACCCTGTAGACCCTGTGCTAAATACAAGGAAAAAAAAAAATAAAAAAGAAAAAAAGAAAAGGAAAGGAAAGAAAGGAAAGGAAAAGAAAAACTTCAGTGAGTTGTATATAGAAAAGGGAAAACTTTTGGGGCAACCCTGGTGAAATTTAAAGTTTATTTTATTTTTTTCTAGAATTTTTAAAATTTTATTTATTTATTTTTTCTTGTTTCAGAGCCTTTGTTTATTCACTCATTTTTATGGCTGGCTCAGCCCGCCCCGAGGGTAGGGCTGGCCTGGCGCAGCATGTGGTGCCGGGAATCAAAACGCGGTCCCTGAAGCTGCCCAAGCTTTCCCAAGCAGGTGCTTTAGACCACTGAGTCATCCTGCCGGGCCCCTTAAAGTTTATTTTAGACATTCAAAAGTATCCCTGTTCTATTTACAAATACATGAATTAATTATTCTTGGTGTTTAAAAATTAATATTTTAGTATGTAATAGAGTTTAAATGATCAGACCTGAGAATGACTAATCTGTTTAATAGCCTAAGGAAGATGTAGTTCTATTTCCTGTGTGCAGAGAACCTTACTGTTTGTGGTAATAGAGGTAATGTGAGGAGACACTAAAAGAGCACTCACGCTAGGGAAATTCGCTCCATATATAAACTTTAGTTATGATCCTTTGAATGCCATATAAAACCTTTACTGTATGTTATTCTTCACGCTACATTTCATAAGTTCTAAAATTTCAGGTTGGAAGGGATTCTGAAAGTTTTCTAGAAAATAGACCAGTCATGAAGAAGAAACTCATGCAGTGCAGTTTCAGCTTAAAATAAAATGATTAACGTTCCTGAGCAGTAGAATTTAATTTAGGTTGACACATAGAAGCTTAGTAATGTGTGAAGAATCAGGATCAGGATCAGGATCAGGAATTCTAGATCTTAGAGGTAGCAAGGGTTTTAAGAGTTCCTGTGCTCTAGTTCCTGAGGCCTAATACTCAGTGAGAAGCTCATTGTTTCTGTAATAAAGAGGTGAGAATTTGTCTAGTATAATAGAATATACTATGACGGATAAATTTACTAATAAATACAATACTGATGTCTTGAATGCAGTTTGGCCATTGTTTTAGGGAGCATGAGTTAAAAAGGTGAGGTGGTGTGATCAGAGTAATTAACAAGCCTTAGTGAGCTTGTGGTCTGCTAGTGTTTGTAGATCTCATGATGTTTCTAAGGGCTCACAATTAAATTACTTAGGGTTATGATCTTTAGATTGAGGGATTATTCATGGGAGTTTAGAGGAGGATTTCCACTTAAGAGCAGGACAGCACCAAGCATTGGAAGATTGGAAACAGTACCAAAATGGTATTATAGCCGGGCGTGGTGGCGCATGCCTGTAATCCCAGCACTCGGGAGGCTGAGGCAGGAGGATTGGTGCGAGTTCGAGACCAGCCTGGGCTACAAAAGTGAGCTCAAGGCCAGCCTGAACTGCATAGTGAGACCCTGCCTCAAAAAAAACCAAACCAAAACAAAACAAAAAAAACAAAAAACAGAATGGTATTATAGTTCTTTGTATTTTCTTTTTTAAAATTAATATATGTTTGCAGAGCATACTGATTATAATTATTGTACTTGTACATAGTACATCTTAGGTTCCCCTCCTTTTTTCATCCCTACTCTTTTTCTCCCTGCTCCTTTCTTTGGTTCCTTTCCCATTTGCAATAGCTCTTAGGTTTATCATACCTTTGCTTCAATTCTTTTCCATCCCCTTTCCTTTTCCTCCTGTCTTTCTCTTTCCACCTCTTGTTCCGTAATGGGGATCCCTGAAACTAAACTGGGAAATCTTTTTTTTTTTGGTCTTTTTGAGACAGGGTCTCACTGTGCAGTTCAGGCTGGCCTTGAGCTCATTTTTGTAGCCCAGGCTGGTCTCGAACTTGCATCGATCCTTCTGCCTCAGCTTTAAACTGGGAAATCTTGAGTAAACGGAAATCCTTAAACTGGCTTTTGATCTGAGCTTCCTGCCCAGTTTGAGATGATCTGGATAGGATACACTCTAGTTGGGACCCTCACACTTAGGATTCACCTTTACTAGAGGCTGTGAGCTGAGTTGGGTAATAGTGGTATTTCCTGGCTTTTGTTGTGAGGTCATAATAGATCCATGCACTTCTGTTATGGGCATTGTTGGCTGAAAAAGGGGAACTCTATAGAGAGATCTTCTCTTACTAAAATTTGGAGTGTTTTTTTTTTTTTTTCCACACTGTGAAACTATGAATTCTTATGCAGTTACAAAGCCAAAAGTGTGAAACCAGGGTTAGGACAAGATAAAAGTTATATTGTACTTTGTGCAAGTACTTATTTGTTAACCAGCATTGTATAGATTTCTTTTCTTTTTTTTTGTCTTTTTGAGACAGGGTCTTGCTATGCAGTTCAGGCTGGCCTTGAGCTCACTTTTGTAGCCCAGGCTGGT
>PVJA010044050.1:0-16389 GCA_004027025.1 Myocastor coypus | reverse complement strand
GGTGTCTGCTTCTTGTGGCTCTCTGTAACCTCTTCTAAGTTGTCTTCTCTGGAGAGTTGGATGGATTCTTTTCCTCAGCCAGTGGAGGAGGCAGCCCACTCTCAGACAGCTGGTAATCTGCTTCTCGTCGTTCTGTTCTGACAAGAATGAGCAGGTGTCCGCAGTGTATTTATTCGAATTGCCATTCACTTCTCCTGGCCTCGCCTCAGCAAGTTCTTCTCCTGTAGGCATCAGAACACATCTCTGGGGTCTGGACAACATCTTTATATCCTGCTGATCTTTTGTGGGACAAATGTTGGCCCATACCATGTTCTTGGCCACTGACCACAGGCATGTATTCCTCAGAGATGTCGCATGGTTTGATGTCTTCTCCTGGAGTTAGCTCAGAATAGTCAGAAGCATCATTTTTGCTATTTCTCTGAATTTCCTTATTATTTTCATTGCCACAGCATTGGTTCTTGTCATTTTTCTTATTTTCTTCTTTGTCTTTGTGCACATCCTCAAATGTTTTAAGTATCTTCACTGGTTCATCCAGTTTTTCTCAATAAGTTCTGTTTGGTTATTAGGACACTAGTTCAACAAGCCCTCACCTCCACTGAGATTTTCAAGAGCTGCTGTCTCATCAAAATCATCATTATTGTCCCAGGACATGACAATGTCTAATTTACAGATCTGTTATGGGTTGTTCTGTACCAGATTTTGTTGTGTTATACATCTGCTTTGATTTTCTGTTCCTCCTTCAGCTTGGATGGGCAGGAAAGATTTTGTGAAGAAGCCACATCCCGATTTGTGTTTCCAGGAATTCTTTTCTCCAAGCAAATGTTTTCTTTTCAGGGGGGACAGCCCAAACAGATATTCAGAACAGGCTCCATTTAACAGTCACTGTCCTCCATGTCAACAGAGTTGCTTTTAGATGGGACAAGGATTTCTGAAGTCGCCACAGTAGAAGTTGTATCTTCAGCAATTTTTTTTTCTCCAAGGAAATGTTTTCTTCACAGGGATAAAAGAGGACAGAAATGTTAAGCACAGAATCAATTTCTGAGGCAGTGGCATCTACAGCAGGGGAGCTAATTCCGGATGGGAGGAGGTTTTCTGAAGAAGCCATGTTTGAAGTTGTGTCTTTAGCAATTATCTCCTCCAAGGAAATATTTTCTTAGGAGGGATAAGACGGAAGAGAGATGTTCAGCAGAACTGAATTCAGAGGCATTGTTTTTCATGTCAGGGGAGTTGCTTCAAGACAGAGGTGGTTTTATACAGAATCCTCATTCAAAACTGTACTTCAGCAATTTTTTTCCTCTAAAGAAATGTTATCTTCAGAGATATGAAGAGAACAGAGTTGTTTTGCATAGAATCGATTTCACAGACACTCTCCTCTCTGTCAGGTGAGTTGTTTCTAGGGTGCACAAAGTTTTCTGAATAAGCCTCACTCCTAATTGTGTCTTCAGCAATTTTTTCCCGCCGTAAGGAATTGTTTTCTTCAGAGTGATAAAAGAGAACAGAGATGTTCTGCACGGAATCAATTACAAAGGCGCCGTCCTCCATATCTTGGGAGTTGCTTCTAGGTGTTAAGAGGTGTTCTAAAGAAACCTCATTTGAAGTTGTCTCTTCAGTAATTTTTTCCTACAAGGAAATTTTTCTACAGAGAGATACAGGAGAACAGAAATATTCAGAGTACAATTGATTTAGGATGCACAGCTTTCCTTGTCAGGGCCCATGTTTCTATGCAGAATAAAGTTTTTGGAGAAATCACATTTGAAATTGTGTCTTCAGCAGTTATTTTGCAAGGAAATGTTTTGTTTAGCAGGATCAAAGAAAACAGAGATGATCAGCATGGCACTGATTTCAGAGTATCTGTCCTCAACATCATGAGAACAGCTTTAAGGCAGGACAAGATTTTCTGGAGAAACGTTCTCAAAGTTGTTTCTTGAGCAATTTTCTCCTCCAAGGAAATGTTTTCTTTCAGAGGGATAAAAGAGAACATAGATGTTCAGAATAGAATGGATTTCATAGGCACTGTCCTGCACACATCAGGGGAGTTGTGCCCAGGTGGGATGTGGTTTTCATTAGAAAGCAAATTTGAAGTTGTATCTTCAGCATTTTTTTTCCTCCAAGAAAATGTTTTCTTCAGAGACATAAAAGAGAACAGATATGTTAAGCATGGAATCAATTACAAAGGCACTGTCCTCTATGTCATGGGCAGGACCAGGTTTTCTTAAGAGCAATAACCTAAAGTTGTACTGTCAGCATTTTTTCTGCCCCAAGGAAATGTTTTCTTCCAAGCCAAAAAAAAAAAAAAAAAAAAAAAAAAAAGGCAGTAAACTTCAGCATGGAATTGATTTCAGAGACACTGTCCTCTGTGTCAAGGGAGTTATTCCTAGCTGTGATGAGATTTTCTGAAGAAACGTATCACAAAGTTGTCTTTTACATAGTTCTTTTCTTCTAAGAACGTGTTTTCTTCAGAGGGATAAAAGAGAACAGAGACTATCAGCATAAAATCAATTTTAGAGACAATGTCCTCCACAAGAGGGGTGTTACTTCTAGAAGGAATGAAGATTTATGTAGACACCAATTTTGAAGTTGTGCCATAAGCTATTTTTTTCCTTGAAGGTAATATTTTCTTCAGAGGGATAAAAGAGAATAGAGATGTTGAGCATAGAATGGAATGCAGAGACACTGTTCTCCATGTCACAGGAGTTGGATGTAGGCTGCATAAGGTTTTCTGGAGAAGCCACTTTCAAAGTTGTGTGTTCAGCAATCTTTCCTCCAAGGAAATGTTTTTGTCTGAGGGAGAAAATAGAATAGAGATATTCAGCATAGGCTAGATTTCAGATACTCTGTTCTCCATGGTAGGAATCTTGCTTCTAGGCAGCATGAAGTGTTCTAAAGAAATCTCATTTGAATTTGCATCTTCAGCATTTTTTTCCAAGAAAGTGCTTTCCTCAGAGTGATAAAAGAAAAATAGAGATGTTCAGCACCAAATCGATTTGAGAGACACTATCCTCTATGTCAAGGGACATGACCTGAGGTGGGACAACATTTTCTGAAGAAGCTTTATTCAGAATTGTGACTTCAGCACTCATTTAGTCCTCCAAGGAATATTTTCTTTAGAAGGATATAAGAGAACAGAGCTGCTCAGTGTAGAATCAATGACAAAGCCACTCAATTCCCCGTCAGAGGTCTTGCTAGACAGCACATGGTTTTCAGAAGAAACCAAATTGCTCATTGTGTCTTCAGGATTTTTTCCCTCAGGAAGTGTTTCTGCAGCAGAATAAAAATGAACAGAGATGTTCAGCACAGAATCAATGTCAGAGGCACTGTGTTCCATATCTTGAGGGTGTCTTTTAGGTGGGACGAGGATTTCTGAAGACAACTTATTCAAAGTTGTCTCTTCAGTATTTTTTTTTTTTTCATCCAAGGAGATAATTTCTTCAGGGGTATATAAGTGAACTGAAATGTTCACCAAACAATTGACTGCAGAGGCATTACTGTCCTTGCCAGAGGTCTTGCTTATAGGCAGTACGGGGTTTTTATAAGTAGGCACGCTCATAGTTGTGTCTTCAGCAATTTTATTTTCTACAGATATGTTTTGTTCACTGGGATAAAAGACAATGGAGAGGATCGGCATAGATTGACTGCAGAGACACTGTCCTCCAAGTCAGGAGAGTCGCTTCTAGATGTGACAAAGTTTGTGGAAGAGACCACTTCTAAAGTTGTGTCTTCAGCAAGTTTTTCCTCCAAGAAAATGAGTTCATCAGGGGTAGAATATAGAATAGAGACATTCAGCATAGAGACAATTTCAGAGGCACTGTCCGCCATACCAGGGGAGTTGACCCTAGGCAGCACAAGGTTGTCTAAAGAAACCACTTTTGAGTTTGTATCTTCCACAATTTTTTTTCAGCCAAGAAAGTGTTCTCTTCAGAGTGATAAAAGAGGAAAAAATGTTCTGCATAGAATCAGTTCCAGAGCACTGTCCTCCAACTTAGTGGAGTTGCTTCTAGGCAGGATGAGGTTTTTTGAAGAATCCACAGTTGAAGTTGAGTCTTCAGCAGTTTTTTTTTTTTTTTTTTTCTCCTAGGAAATGTTTACTTTAGAGAGGTAAAAGAAAAAGGAGATATTCAGCATAGAATCAATTTCCGAGACATTGTTCTCCATGTTTTGGGAATTGCTTCTAGGTGTCATGTGGTTTTCCCAATTAACCTCATTCAACATCATCTTGACTTATTGTTTCTTTCAAGGAAATGTTTTCTTAAGAAGACTGTAAGACAACAGAATTGTTCAGGGTAGAGTCAATTGCAGAGCCACTGTCTTCCTTGTCAGAGGTCTTGCTTCCAGGCAGCACAAGATTTTTGGAAGAAACTACATTTCTTGCAGTGTCTTCAGTAATTTTCTTTTTCAAAGTTCTTTCTTCAGAGGGATAAAAGAGAACAGAATTGTTCACCATAGAATTGATTTGAGAGAATCTGTGCTCTGTGTCAAGGGTCTTGCTTCTAGGCGGGACTAGGTTTTCTGAGGAAACCTCATTCGATGTTGTCTTTTGACTCATTGTTTCCTTCAAAGAAATGTTTTTTAAGAAGGCTAAAGGACAACAGAATTGATCAGTGTAGAATCAATTGCAGAGCCACTGTCTTCCTTGTCAGAGGTCTTGTTTCTAAGCAGCACAAGACTTTTGGAGAGAACACATTCCTTGTGTCTTCAGAAATTTTATTTTCAGAGAAGTGTTTTCTTCAGAGGGATAGAAGGGAGCAGAGATATTTGGCATAGAATTGATTTGAGCAACACTGTGCTCTACATTAAGGGACTTCATTCTAGGCAAGACGAGGTTTTCTGAAGAAACCTCATTGAAAACTATGTTTTCAGCAATGTTTTTCCGGCAAGGAAATATTTTCTTCAGAGGTACCAATGAGAACAGAGATGTTCAGCATAGAATCCATTTCAGAGGCACTTTCCTCCATGTCTTGGGGGTTGTTTCTAGGTGGGACAAGGATTTCTTTTTTTTTTTTTTTTTTGTCTTTTTTAGACAGGGTCTCACTATGCAGTTCAGGCTGGCCTTGAGCTCACTTTTGTAGCCCAGGCTGGTCTCGAACTCACAGTGATCCTCCTGCCCCAGCCTCCCGAGTGCTGGGATTACAGGCATGTTCCACCATGCCCGGCTTAAGGGACAAGGATTTCTGAAGACACCTGAGTTGAAGCTGTCTTTTAAGTAATGTTTCCTTCTAAGAAAAAAATTTTCTTTAGTGGGATATAAGAGAACAGAAATGTTCTGCATATAGTCGATTGAAGAGGCTCTATTTTCCTCACCAGGGGCCTTGCTTCTAGACAGGATGAGTTTTTTCATAAGAAAGCACATTCATAGTTGTGTGTTCAGCAATTTTATTCTCCAAAATATGTTTTCTTCACTGAATTAACAAAGAATAGAGATGATCAGCAGAGAATTGATTTCAGAGACACTGTCCTCCTCATCAGGCGAGTTGCTTCTCAGCGGGATAAGGTTTTTAGCCGAAATCACTTTGAAAATTTTGTCTTAAGGAATTTTGTCAGCCAGGGAAATGTTTTCCTCAGTGTGATCTGTACAGAATCCATTTTAGGGAACTGTCCTCCATGCCAGAGAAGTTGCTTCTAGTCGTGACCAGGTTTTCTGAAGAAACCACATTCGGTACTGTGCCCAGAGCATATTTTTCCTTCAAGATAATGTTATCTTTACAAGCATAAAAGAGAATGGAGATGTTCAGCCTAGAACTGATATCAGAAACACTGTCCTCCATAACAGGGGAGTTGCTTCTAGGTGGGATAAGGTTTTCTGAAGAAACCTCTTTTGAAATTGTGCCGTCAGTAATCTTTTCCTTTAAGGAATGTTTTCTTCAGAGGGATCTCATAGAACAGAGGTGTTCTGCATAGAATCAATTTCAGAGACATTGTTGTCTACTTCTGCAGAGTTCCTTCTATGTGGGACAACGTTTTCTAGAGAAACTACATTCAAAGTTGTGTCTTCTGCAATTTTTTCCTCCAAGGATAAGTTTTCTTCAGAGAGATAAAAGAGAAGAGATTTGGTCCATGTAAAATTGATTTCTGAGCCACTATCCTCCACATTAGTGCTGTTGCTTGTAGTCAAGATGAAGGTTTTTAAAGAAGCTGCTGTTGAAATTGTGTCTTCTGGACTTTTTCCTCCCAGGAAATGTTTTCTTCAGAGGGATAAAGAAAACAGATGATCCACATATAATCAATCTCTGAGACTCTGTCCTATACATCACAGTAGTTGTGTCTAGATGGGATGAGGTTTTTTTGATGAAAACACATTCGAAGTTGTCTCATCAGGTATTTTTTCCTCCAAGGAAATATTTTCTTTTTCTTTTTATGAGGAAACTGAATTTTTATTTACACTTGAAAGTCTTTCCTGATGTTTGTGTTTTCATCTGCCAATGGCTTACACGTGGTCTTTGTGGAGGTTCCTGGCAGGTGTGGGTGGGATGGGGACCCTTATCACACAGAAAAGAATCTACTTCTTTCCTGTTTTCATAATTTTTCTCTTGCTTCTAAAAAACCAGTCATGTTTCATGCCAGTGTTATGTGCTTTATATCCTGGCTGCTTCCACTTACTGCTTCTCGGTGTGAGGAGAGAAATGCACCAGGTGGATTTGTAGAGGAAGACAATGAAAGACGGCAGAAGCCACAGAATGAGGCTTCTGATTTCCAGCGACGCTGTCCTAATTTCCAGGAGCCTCTAGGATGCGCTCAGACTCCTCAGGGCATGGGCCTGTGGCAGATAGGATGTAAAGGGAGCCTGCTGTGCCCTGGATGCCCAGGGAAGCTCTGAGTTCTAAAGGCAAATGACATGTGGCTAGGGGCCAGGCTGGGCTCCCGCCTGGGGCAACTGTAAGCAGCAGGACTGTCTGAGGCTGATGGGGGAGACGTGCAGGACTCTGTCCCCTAGAGAGCAGATGACACGGGGTCTTGGTGTAACCAGGAAGGCTACAGATCATAACAGTGGCTCCTGATTTGGCACCACAGATGTGATGCTGTCAAAGCCACAATGGCAGAGAGTGGCACCAACACGCCACAGCCAGACAGTGGGCAGCCAAGGAGTGTGTGAAGAAGAGATGGCGCTCCGAGGGGTGCGGTGGCCGACAGCTCACTTCAC
Organism: Myocastor coypus; assembly: GCA_004027025.1. NCBI lineage: Eukaryota > Metazoa > Chordata > Mammalia > Rodentia > Myocastoridae > Myocastor > Myocastor coypus. The sequence continues at coordinate 9,254 of PVJA010044050.1, read as the reverse complement.
AGGGAGACAAGGGCCTGGCAGATGAGCTTGTCCCATGAAACCTCAGAGGCACTTACATAGCGTATTTCCGCATCCACTCAAGGAAATATTTTCTTGAAATAGACGAAAAACAATGGTCATGTTCAGCATTGAATCAATTTCAGTGGCACTGGCTTCTAAGTCAGGGGGGTTTCATCTAGGTGGGACCAGGTTTTTTGAAGAAACCACATTCTAAGTTGTGTTTTCCACAACGTTTTACTCCAAGGAAAATATTTTCTTCAGAAGGATAAAAGAGAACAGAAATATTCAGCATAGAATTGATTTCACAAGCACCGTCCTCAGTGTCAGGAGAGTTGATTTTAGGTGTGATGAAGTTTTTGGAAAAGAGCTCTTTCATAGTTGTGTCTGCAGCAATTTTTTCCTCCAAGGAAATGTTTTCTTCAGAGAGTTAAAAAGAAAGGAGATTTTCAGCATAGAATAAATTTCAGGAGAACTTTCCTCCATAATGGTTTCCTGCTGCTAGGTGGGATGAGGTTTTCTGAAGAAATCACTTTCAAGTTGTGTCTTCAGCAAGTTTTTCCTCCAAGAAAATGATTTCTTTGGAGGGAGAATATAGAATAGAGATATTCAGCATAGAAACCATTTCAGAGATACCGTCCACCATATCAGGAGCATTGCTCCTAGGTGGCATGAGATTTTCTAAAGAAACTTCATTCAAATTTGTGTCTTCCACAATTTTCTCAGCCAAGAAAGTGTTCTCTTCAGAGCGATAAAAGAGAAAAGAGATGTTCAGCGTAGAGTCAATTTCAGAAGCACTGTTCTCCATGTATTGTGAATTGCTTCTCGGTGTGACGAGTTTTTCTGAAGTAAGCTGATTTGAAGTTGTTTCTTGACTCATTTTTCTTCCAAGGAAAAGTTTTCTTCAGTGTGATATAAGAGAACAGAGATGTTGGTGTCCAAGGAAGCCACTAAAGTTGAGACTGCATTCTGAGGCAGATGCCTCAGATCTCAGATTTGGCTTCCCATATGATCCAGTAGGACTAAAGGGCCTTGAATCTGCCTCCTCCCTCTGGCCAGACTGTTATGTCTACCTGTCATATCAACAGAGGAACCCTGAGTTCTCATGACGGCAAAAACCCAGCCAATTACTGGACACTGGCACTGGTCTCTTTGTCCTTCTCCAACCCTGACCTTCCTTCTAGTCATCATCATCTTGCTTTAGCTATAATTGAGATTTATTGTTCACGTACAGATAAAATCCTGTCAATGTAAACAAGTTCTAGAGACACTGAAAACACAGTGTCCAATGGCTTTGGGTCTACAGCTAGGCCTTCTACTTATGACATAAAATTCAGACTCAGTGTAAAAAAAAAATATCTGAGCACTGCTCCTTGCATACAATGCTGGCCATATCCAAAATACTAAATGGGACATTGGTTTAGTCTGACTGAATGCTATGTATTTTATGATAAGTATATAAGTTAGCCTGGTTTCTTTCTGATGTAACTCAGGTATTTCATGCTGATAGTAAATAAAGATGTGACATCTCAGATTTTAGTTTTCTAAAATAACATTGCCTAACTTTTATAATATATTGTGTATTCTTATTTATAAAATTATTAGATATTATTTAAGAAAATGTTATGGTATAAGTCAGTATTTATGGGTGTTTTTCAATTAAAAGCCAAACAAAAAATATTTCTCTATTCTTATTACAGGTAAATTTTAAGGTCAAAACATACAAGTAAAAAAAATAACTTGCTGATGTCACTGTTTGTTCACAAGGTATAATTAGAAAAATATGCCAAACTATTCTTAGATTACTTGAAAGCACTGACAGTAAAGGTAAGGTACTAAGCTGGTTTTCATATGTCCCCAAATTTAGAGATAATAATAACTAAAGCTAGAGAAACTTACAGCAAACTATACTTATGCTTTCATTACGTGTTCTCTAATTTCTCAGAAATTTTTTTCTGTCCTAGAAGATACCAAAACCTAAGTAATCATGTAAATAAAATCTATAACAAATATACTAGCTAGATTAAAATTCCTTTTCCTGGGATCCACCAGATTTTGTCTATACAGTGGGCCCCAGATATCTGACACAAGCTGAAAAATTAAAAAAAATTGCAGCAATAAATTGGTTTCAGTCAAATTATTTTATAATTAACAAAATACAGACTGGAATTATAGACAGAAAATGAGAATAGTGATACTATCAGCTTACAGGAATGTAGGCCAGTCAGGAACAAAGAGATGCTTCCCTGGATAAAGAGATAAAGAGATAAAGGACATTTCAAACAAACAAACAAACAAAATGTGCAAAGCTACTAGAGAAGAAAGCAGTGTTCAAAATGGAGTCAGAGGAAGTTTCAGATTAAGGTAGTCAAGGGTCTTCCTTTCTCAGCCGGAGGAAACTCATGTTAACTGCCAATATATATAAAAAAAATGCCTGTTAAACTTTTCATAGATGCTCTTGAAGATGTGTCAGTAGTTACTCAGCCAGTAGCCCACTTGCAAACTGGAGAATGTTCAGTATTTTCCCTAAGTCTGGCACAAGATTAACAATAACTTAATGCATTCCAGATCTGCTAAGTGATCACTGTATTCTGTTGAAGTTATTATTGGGCCTATGCATACTTAATTGTTTCTTGACTTTGTTTCCTCCAGATTTAAAGCTATTCCACCTATTCAAGATAAAAATGCCTGGTGTCCATTTAGGGCATTTAGGTAGAATCTCTGGAGCGTATCTCTAACTATTGGTTCACAACTACAACCTGTTTCAGCCTAAAGAATCCAGAGCTGACATGGCTCATGATTTCTTTGTGGTAGTTCAGGTTACTTCTTCACAGGGGTAATGGTGCTGGCAACTGAGTTAGAAATATTCTAGGAAGTCGGGCAGGACTAGGCCCTCAAGGATACAGCACAGAAAACAAGATGCTTTACAACTGTGAGAGATGGATGCCCTCCACTGTGGGTCAGACCTCAAGACAAAAGAGGAAACTCCCTGGCCAATATTACAGCTCGACAGGTGACACAAAACTAGTGGGGCTACTGGAGATATTGCTTGTTCTCCTACCACAAGTTCTAGAAAAATCCCACATATTCAGACTGTTGTTAACTAATGTTCCTTGTTGTTTGAGTGGATGAATAGTGGTGATCGTGTATCAAAATAATTTGATGTAACATAACCACAAAAGGCCACAAGTGCATAAGACTCGAGAAATTGAAGCATATGCTATATTTAGTGGTGTTAAAAACTGCTTCTTTGGCAAAATAGCAGAGCAACATATAAAACAATTAGGGTGTAATGTAGTCAAAGAGGGAGGGAATTGCTCGAGTTATGTAAAAAATTGGAGATTATTCTCAATATCTCCTTATATAAATAACCTGATAGGTACCTCAGTTGGACCTGTTCTCCTATTTCGCTTGGCCTTGACTATTGGGCCCTGTTTCATAATTTGTTTACGTATGTTCAACAAAAATCCAGGCTGGCGAGGAAACATATCAGGAGCAAAACCATGCACTTATGTACACAGGATGAATAAGATATTGGTCCTAAGAGCCTTCAAAGTATTCATCACACTGATCATAGCACTATGTAACACTAAAACTATGCTTGAAATGCATGTCATTCTGGTCTTTTCTTTGTGTGTTGCTTCCAACTCAGTTACTGTTCTACTCTCTCTCAAGGAAATGGTTGGTTAACAACAACAACAACAAAAAGAATATTAATTGAACGTAAGAGATTGGGCCAAATGCCATAGGCTTGACAGGCTACAATTTTGTACATCCTTGAATTTCCAAATATCTGCATGAAAATTGCATAACTGCTTATATCACATTCAATGGAGAGTTATTAGAATTTCAGTGATGGTCAGAAAATATCAATTCTAAGCTAAATCAAAGATGTTTGATATTCAGAAAGCCAGTGATGATAAGCTTGATTACCTATGTCATAGAGTAATAGTATCACGAAGCTTTTCTGCTGGAGGGTTAAGAATGTAAGTTAACAGATAAAAAATTGGAGAAAAAGAAGGGCTATGAGGATCGCCAATATTTTGGCCCTAGCCCTTCAAGGTCAGTAAGGACTCAGGACATAAGAGAGCCTATGCTGTAATATCCTATAACTCAGAGGTGTCCCAAATTTTTTGGCCAAGGAAATTATGGGACCTCAGAGGAAAGGGATAAATGTACTATAGTGTGTAAAAGGAGAGTCACCCAGAGAAAAACATTCTCTCAGACTTTCACAGAGAGCAAACTGGTCAAGCAATGGCCGTGACTCATCCCGAAGGCTGACACTGACAACAGTTCTACAAAGTACTGTACATGGTTCCAAAGTTAATCCTGAGGGGATTTGACCTTGGAAGATACAAAAGATGTATGTTTTTTTATACAGGTCTTGCTTTGACTTGCCCTTCATCACCCAGCGGAAAAGCTTAATTACGAGGCATGAAACACAGAGGTAGATTGTTGTGATGAGCTGTAGGAGGCTTGGATCAATAGCTTCCAACGTTGCCAATTTCACTGGTGGCCCACTGCAATTGTGGAACATTGGACTATGTATGCATCTACTTCCTTTTAGTTTAAAGAGAAGAAATTTTTTTGTTTCTTTCCTTACCAATATCAATTGGAAGGTGTGTCATGCCCACACCCTGTGCTCTGTATAACTATTGTGAGGACAATATGCAGTGTGTCAACTGTTAAAAAAATTAATGTTTATAGACAGTGTTAATGTTTAATTGTTTTGATCAATCTTATATACCTATATCTATTAATCTAAACTGATCCGATGATGAAAATATGTAATATAACCATTGTTATATTATATTAAAAATTTATATATAAATTTATCTGGTTTTGAAATTTTGTACTATATGTACTCTTACTTGCAACTGTTTTTCTGTCTTTGTTTCTACTATTTTTACTCTTTAAAAAATATATATGTATAATAAAAATCCGGGCTGACAAGTTAATGGTACTTAGAGCTCAATGCCACTCCTTAAAAGTAACTGAGGAAACAATGATTTGATTCCTAGATAAAACCAGTAGGGAATGTAATGGGTTAACTAAATTTTGTACTATAGCCATGGAAAACTGTTAGGTTCCCTTATGCTTCCTGTTATGCCCTCTAAGGAATGTGTCTCATCCTCTCTTCAAGGCTGTTTAGTAACAAGTAACTGAGTGTCTCCCTCCCTTCCCTCATCTAAATCAAGAGTTCAAAATGTTCTGGGACTACAAAAAAGAGCCAAGACCATAAGATGGCCCGGACCTTGTTTGTCTTATATACAAACATGCAACAGCCAAGACTATTTGTTCTTTCCAGTCCCACAAATTTAAGTTCTTCCACTGTTGAACTTCTCACACCCCTGCTTAATGTTATTGCCAGACCAGAATGTGGTTTTTCACTTTAAAGGAAAAGCCAAACCTTGCTTCACTGCAGGTTAGCACGTCTCTGCATGGAGTGAGGTTAATCAGTTGCTGGCCAGGCTAATAAATGGCTCACTAAATATTAATCTGTTCTCTCAGCCACTTATTTAATTCAATCCTGACACAATAAGAGGACAAAAAGGAGCAGCTTATGCGGTTAGGCTAGGAGTGGGTAGCACACCAGAAAAGGTTCTGTACAGGTAGCTTCTGATCTGAGACTTTCTGGCGGAGTGGAAATGAGTGAGTTGACAAAAGAGGTGCCGACCACTCTGTGGTGGGCAGCACAAGCCAAATTGAATGGATGCGTACCAGGTCATGGTTCAGGTAAGAACATGCTCCTGATGAGAAACTGCCTATGGTGTGGGGTGATCAAGTGCAGTGGCAGACATGGGCTTTCGTGAGGTTACAGAAGGCTTTCCTCTGTGCTGGATAGCATGAATTTTATTCTGGGAGTTGACAGGGATCATGGTTTACTTTAACTGATACTCTTCCAGGAAGTTAAAATAAATTGAGGTAATTTTAGCTCCCCACTATATATGAAAACATTATGGACATAATTCAAAACCCAGCACAACTTCCAAAGGGAAGTTGCCTGCATGAGTGTTCCTGGTTGTCAGGGCTGAGATTGGAGCCCACGGATCTGTAGGAGAGGAGCCCAGCTGTGGTGCAATGAAGAAGAGATGGAGGAAAGGAAGGAGCAGCAGTAAACAGGCTGCAGTGGGAAAAGCGGGAAGAAGTGGAGGCAAGGATTGGTTCCTGCATCTTTTCCCCAAATTAAAACATGGTAGGGATTGATCCAAGGGCCGATGTTCAAGGACTGAATGGTTGACTACTGCTAGGAGGGAGAAGGCTGAGGACATCCAGTGCCTGGGGAGGGGACTGGCTAGAGTAAAAGAAGCTGGTCACCCCTGTGTGAGAAGGAAAAGTGAAGATGAGTGTGAACAGAGGTTGCCGTGGGATGGAGGAACAGTTCCTGTTTCTACCCAGGCTTTTGCAGCTAAGCCTCTGCCTTTGTCCTTGAAAGCTGTGTTTCTGTTATTGGGGTCTCTGTCCTGGTTCTCCTTGCTGCTGGTGTCCTCCTATTACCTTCTCATTTTCATCTTAACTATTCTGGAAAATACGAAGTGTCTTTAAGTTTTATTTTTCTCGTGTTTAATGAACTTGACTTTGTAGTAGCAGTTGAGAAAGCCCATTTCTATTTTCACTATTTAAACTGAAAACAAAGATCAGAATCCTATAATAATATATATATCTCCCATCAATCAATCCCATTATATATATCAATCCCATCATAGATAACAATCTCATCATATATATCAATTCGATCATATATATCATCAATCCCATCATGTATATCAATCCCATCATATATATCATCAGTCAGATGTTATATATCATCAATTCCATCATACATATCAATTCCATCATATCAATCAATCTCATCATATATATATCACATCATGTATACATATCACATCATATATGTATATATATGTGTATAGATATATATACAGATACTAGACTATGCAGTATACTGGGAAGATTCTATTCAGTAAATATTAGTTATGGGATTATGGAGTACAGGTGTCTTTAATTTTTATCCTTTATGTCTTCTTTCTAAATGAAATACATATACTGATACATATACATCTGCCTTGGTAAATAACTTTAACTGTTGAGAAAGTTTAACAATCAAAGTTATGTCAGAAGATTTGATATGTGCATAACCATTTTGACTCATGAATTGATCTGATCAACAAAATTTGATTAGAGATTCAGAACTCTTAAAATGACAAGAGAATTATCTGTTTTGCTCAGTATAATTTTTGCACTATTTTTAAGAATAAGGCCGGACGTGGTGGCGCACGCCTGTAATCCCAGCACTTGGGAGGCTGAGACGGGAGGATTGGTGCGAGTTCGAGACCAGCCTGGACTACAAAAGTGAGCTCAAGGCCAGCCTGAGCTGCATAGTGAGACCCTGTCTCAAAAAGACAAAAAAAAAAAGAAAAAAAGAATAAGAATAACAGTAAATACATGACTGACTAAAGTGATAAACCAATAGTGCAGATGAATAAATTACTTCAGGAAATCTTCTTTCAAAATTATATGATAGATATCTGCATTTGTTATCCACGAATATTTTTAGAGGTTCTATTTTCAATAGTGCTGCTAATTCCAGCTTCATAATGCTTTCATTTATCTGTAGAGGCTAAATGTATACATTTTGTATATTTTTAGCAATATGAGGGTTGTTCTGTTGAGAAATAATTGTAATTATAGTGTTTGCTCAACTATGATATTAAAATCACAGAAGTTTCAATGGAGATATTAATGTGTCATTCATAATTGATGACTCATTAATTTCATTATCTTTGTTCTGAAATGAATAAAGTACTTAGTGGTGCGTTTTTATCCTAATTTGTAGTAGTACTTACTAGGATTCATATTCCATACATTGTAGGATTTTAAATAGTAAACTTCGAAGGCCAAATTTTATAAAATATGAAACTCTTTGCAATGTTCTTCATTGGAATAGGATATGTATATATATAACCATGTAGATTACTATATGATTATTACACACTGTTAAAGCAAACAATTCATATGTAATAGAAAATATATTTTCCGTAAATGTGCTTCTCAAAGCCAATATACAATTTATTCTGTTTTTAAATTAGAATGTGAAAGGTCATGAGAAAAATGTTTGAACTTACTGCTAGTCTGTTATCTAAACACAACACACATATAGCTTCCCACTAACAGAGTTTCATCTGATTTAGGCACTATCAGCACAGATTAAAGTATTATTCACTAAATCATATGTCTGCAAATGCTTTCATTGTAGACATTGTACTGTAAAAATTATAAAGCTAGCAGTAACAAAGTTGTACAAAAGTATGATAGAGTGCAAATTGTTTGGAATTTATTTTGAGTAAATCGAAATTATTCTGTTAAATGAAGCTTATCAAAATATTTACAAATGAGTAAGACAGAATCTCACCAAGATATTTATTTATTCATTCATTCATTAATTCATTCATTTTTCATTAACTTTTTTGAAATCAATAATTGTAAAGTATATTAAAATTGTAGACAGATATTGAAATGTAAAAGATAATATGTAGACAGTGAATTTTAGAGAAATATCTCTGAAAAGAATACATTGCATGAGACCATGAGGCATAAAAGGTTAATCTAGATTGGTATGTTGAGCTGTAAAAGACTTAAATCAACAGCTTTCTACATTTCCAGTTCTTCCAATAACCCATGGTTATGGAATATTGTACTATGTATACAACTACTTTCTCTTTGTTCAGTGAGAAGAAATGTTTATATCAATAATGATTAGAAAAATTATCATGTCACCTGTTCCAGCCCAGCCCAAACCCCACCGCTGGGAGCTGAGCCTGCGCACTCGCCGCGGGTAAGCCCCTGCGCCCCTCTGTCCCGGCTCTGCGTTCCCGCGACTAACTTCCTGTTCCAGCCCAGCCCAAACCCCACCACTGGGAGCTTAGCCTGCGCGCTGGCTGGGTCAGGATCCTTGGCCTGCCTTCCCTTTCCCCGCCCCCATCACTTTTTTTTTTTTGAAGCCCTCCAGCCCAACCTCCAGCACTGAACCCATCAAATAGCCCGTTTGGCAACCTTTCCGGTCCACGAGCCTACCAGGACTACTTAATCCCAAAGCTCCACCTCCACCTACAGACCACATCCCCCAGGATTCACAAAAGCTAGCAGCCAGAGCCCCAACACAAGAGTCAGGAACCTCTGTAGAAGACCCACCTTGGAGTCTCCAGACCAAACGCCCATAGACACAGCATAACATCACCAAAGTGCAGAGGTCGCTT
>PVJA010044049.1:0-16398 GCA_004027025.1 Myocastor coypus | reverse complement strand
ATGCAGTAGAGGCTGGTCCTGAGCTCACTTTTGTAGCCCAGGCTGGTCTCGAACTCGCACCAATCCTCCTGCCTCAGCCTCCTGAGTGCTGGGATTACAGGCATGAGCCACCATGCCCGGCTTTGAGAATTACTTTAGTACTGATTATTTGTGCATCTTCTTGGTGGGCTCAAGCTTGGGACCATGGGCTTGCCAGGCAACCACTTAGGCTACTGAACTGTATCCTTAGTCCTATTTGTGTATCTTCTTTTACAAAACATCTATTCAATTTTTTTTTTTTTTTTTTTTTTGCCCATTAACAATTTTTATCATTAGCAGAATCTCTTTATATGTTCTTGGTACAAGTTCAATGTCAGATTTGCAGTGCTCTGGGGGCCCGGCAGGATGGCTCAGTGGTCTAAAGCACCTGCTTAGGAAAGCTTAGGCAGTTGCAGGGACCGAGGTTCGATCCCCGGCACCACATGCTGTGCCAGCCCTCCCCTCAGGGCAGGCTGAGCCAGCCACAAAAATGAATAAATAAATAAATAAACAAAAGTTCTTTAAAAAAAAAAAAAGATTTGCAGTGCTCACTGCAAATATTTTCTCCTGGGCAAAGGCTTGATTTTTATTTTTAAAATATGTCTTTTGAGAAAAAGTGCTTGATAAATTTAAATGTGTCAATTTCTAAATTTTGTATTTCATGCCTAAACCTTATATTTCTTGTTTTCTCCAAAGAAATTTTTGCTTACCTACTGTAGGATTATGAATATACTCTTTTCTGTTTCTTCTAGGAGGTTTAGTGTTATGTTTAGGACCATGAGTCGTAATGATTTTAAATGAATTAATTCTTCAGTGACTGTGCATGGTGCTGGAGATGGAGCCTAAGGCCTTGTACACACTAAGCAAGTTCCCACTGAGGTATGCCTCCATACCCCCCATGAATTACTTTTGTATATGGTGTTAGGCCATTCCTTAACACCCAGTTTATCTAATAGTTTTGCAATATTCGTTTGAAACACTTTGACTTTCCCTTAGGAGTTGCTATGGGACTTCTGATGAAAACCAGTTTCTTTCTTTCTTTCTTCCTTCCTTCCTCCTTCCTTCCTTCTTTCCTTCCTCCTCCTCCTCTTCTTCCTCCTCCTCCTCTTCCTCCTCTCTCTGTCTCTGTCTCTGTCTCTGTCTCTATCTCTATCTCTATCTCTGAGGGAGGGTTTTTCAGTTTTCCTTGAACTCCCAGCAATCCTCCTGCCTCAGATCTTCTGAGTGCTGGGATCACAGGCATGGGTCATTATGCCAGTGGCTGTGTATTTCTGTAATCTATTCTGTTATGAGATAGTTACTGATGGCTGCTTAAAACTCAGAACTTACTGACTTAAAGCATCAATTTAAACATTGTGTATCTATCAGGCTTTCTGTGAGTCAGAAATTTAGCAAGGCTCAGCTGAGTAGCTTATGCAACTTCAGGCAGACAGTGGCTGGAACTAGAGCAGCTGAGGGAGCATCTTTCTGTCTATAAATTTTCAAGGCTACTTCATATCATTTCTGGAGGTGACTTATCCTGGAAACTATCACTGCAGGTGCTGCAAGTGAGCTAGCCTGGCATCCTGAAGGCATGGAGGTCTTCAAGACTCTGAGGGCAGATGCCCCCACAGATAAGGCAGCTGCTGTATTGTCTTGACTGTTCCAGCCTCAGGAGGCCACCAGCAGCATTGTTGTTAAGTCCTGTAGTTTATAAGAAATATAAGATCACTCAGATTCCAGAGGAAATAGCAGGCTTCCAGAAGAGCATGTGGGATGGAAGACATTATAGCCACCTTAAGGAAAATAAAACCGCCCAGGGAGATAGCTCAGTAAAATACGTGCCTGCCTGGCAAGCATAAGGTCCTGAGTTCATTCTCTGGTACCACACACACACACACACACACACACACACACACACACACACACACAAAGAATCTGCAAAACCTCATCTCTTCTGGGAGAGGGGAGTTTAATTTTGATCACACTGTTCTGCAGATGGAATAATCTGTATCTGCTTCTGGACAGCAATGAGGGGCTAGAATGGTCTGTTGGGGTAGTCTCAACCCACACCTGGGCCATCTGTAGAAGTGCAGAAGAGGAAGGACCATCCCAGGCATGTGGTTACACCTGGGCAGCACCAGGTGCAATGGGGGAAGGGGAGGTGCCAGGATGGCTGGCAGGATTAGGAGGGAAATCATGTGTCCCTTGTCCTGTGACCTCAGCATGCTTCTGAGGTAGGTGTGTGTAGATCTGAGAAGGATTGTAAAGTTGAGTGTTGAGCCCGCTGGGGGATATATCTGGGCTGCAGAGTGTGTGGGCCACAGGACTTAGGGATGGAGGAAAGGCCCAGAGGACCAGGTTTGCTGCAGCCCCACCCACTCTGCATGCAGCACTGCTCTGGCAGGGAAAGAAGGCCCCACATAAACAAGGGTGTTTGGGTTGGCCAGGACTCCAAGAGGCCGTTCAGAGCTGAATGGAGCCATCTGAGGCTTCAGGAGAGGTGCTGAGTGAGAGGGCACATTCCGTGGTGGTGGTGGCCGGGCCTGGCGCTTTCCCTAGTGAGCCAGGGGAGGGAGTGCCCATGTTGTGTTTGGCCAGCATCACACCCCAGGGGCTGACAGAGAATCTCCAATGACCTCAGCACTTTTCCTGTGTAGACCACCCGACCTCCTTGAAAAGTACCATCCAAAGAGACCTTTAAGAAATTGCCCTGGGCAGATTGGGCTGGTGTAATCCCAGCGTGCTGCTCCATCCAGGATGACAGGGAGGATGTTATGTGGGTGGAAGGTGCGGTAGGAGTCTCCCCTCATGAATCCTCTTATGATTCTGCAACTTTGAAAACTGAGATATTTGTTACCTATTGAAAAAAATAAATTGCTGCACAGGGGGCTGAAGAGAAGAAAAAGACCAAAGGCTTCGGGACGCAACTCCACCCTTGGGCGGGGGCTCAGCAGGGAGAAGGCAGTTTTGCAGCAAAACCAGCTTCTTAGGCGGATCTGCAGCCCTGCCCAAACTCCAGTTCTGTTTGGAGCTGAGAAATGACTGGACCGTCTGGCAAAGCCACCCTAGGTCAATGGGAAAGGTGGGGACTGTTTATTTCATCCTTTCCAACCTCGCCTGGCTTCTGCACAGAGGAGCCCAGCAGCTTTGTGGTCACCTCATCCCAGTGGTGAGACCAGGAGGTTTTGCTGAGACCAGGGAATTCTGAGCTCAGTCATTCCCCAGGGCCACACTCATGCCCAGAACACAAACTTCAGGCCAATCACTGAAGGATTAGCCACTTCGAAAAGAGTGAGATGAAATAAGCAGGAAAAGGGAAGTTCCATGTTAAGGCAATTAAAATCGACTTAATGTGAAGCCTGGAATGTTAATGCTAACACACAAATCTTAAACAGAAAAGCACTCCTTTGATTCAGAATTTACAACCCAGCAGCCCAAGAAGCCTGGCTTTTAGTTCCCTTTTTATTTTTACCTTTTGAAACATTTCTAAATCAGTTACTGTGAAGCCAGTTGGGGGTTTGAGAAGTAGAAGAAAATTCACTATTCAAATAAATCATTTTAGAGGAATCTCTGATGGATGAACAGACTTCTCTTAGCAAAATGAGAGGGCGAGAGCAAGAGCGAGAATGAGAGCGACAGCGAGCGAGCGAGCGAGCGAGCGAGAGAGCGAGAGCGAGCGAGCGAGAGAGAGCGAGAGAGAGAGCGAGAGAGCGAGCGAGCGAGCGAGAGAGCGAGCGAGAGAGCGAGAGAGCGAGCGAGAGAGAGAGAGAGCGAGCGAGCGAGCGAGAGAGAGAGAGCGAGCGAGCGAGCGAGAGAGAGAGAGAGAGCGAGCGAGCGAGAGAGAGAGAGAGAGCGAGCGAGCGAGCGAGCGAGAGAGAGAGAGAGAGAGAGAGAGAGAGAGAGAGAGAGACTCATTTTCCTAGGTCAGATTTCCAAAGAAATGGAAATTTCTTGTGCTTTCTTGCTGAAATGCCAGCGCGGCTAGTGCTTCAAAATAAAGCAGTTCCTGCTGGAGACTGAGGACTTTCTCTGGGGAGAAAGGGACCAGCTGTGGCAGAACTAGCCTCCAATGGGAGAATAGGGTTCTGCCTGGCACAGTCACACCATATAGGCTTAGCAGTTGCCATAAGGTAGTGACACACCAAAGAATGGGCTGGAGGGACAGAAAGGTTCAGCTCATGGTGGCTTCAAAGCACCTGACATATCTCAGACCCAGGGAGAAATGAATTATAAATATATAAACCGTGTCCAAGCCTGGGAACAAAGTATGTGTATTACCTCATTAGTCATTCTTGACTACATCATGAAATGATAACATTTTGGATATAAGTTGAAAAGTATGAAAGTCAATATCTTCTGTTTATTAAATTGTGAGCGATGGTTTGGGTCTCCCAAGACTAATGAGGGCTTGGTCCTCAGTGTAGTGCTACTTATTTATCTACAAGCAGTGGAACCCATGGGGAGCATCTTACATCTCTGAGTGCATGCTTTAAGGTGATGGAAGGGCTCAGCCCTCTCCCTTTTCTTCTCTTTTGGTCCTTTTTTTAAAAAAATTTTTTTAAATTATTTATTTTTTATTTATTTATTTTTCTTTTGGTCCTTGGTTATGATGAGGTGAGCAGTTTTACTCTGCCATGTGCAGTGGGTATTTCTTCCCAAACCAAAGATCAACTTATCTTGGACTGGAACCTCTAAAACAGCAAAAATTAATACCATCACCACTCACACCTCCCCCTATACAGCAGTTCTCAGCCTGTGGGTCGTGACCCCAGTGGGGGTCGAATGACCAAAACACAGGGGTCGCCTAAAGCCATTCCGAATCATAACTGTAGCAAAATTATAGTTTTGAAGTAGCCACCAAAATTATTTTTTGGTTTGGGGTCACTGCAACATGAGGAACTGTATTGAGGGGTCACAGCATTAGAAAGGTTGAGAACCACAGCATTTTTTCTATCCATAAGTTCATCTTAAGTGATTTGTTACAGAAATGGAACGCTAACAAAATATGGCTCTTAATAACTTAAAAACATTATGTGCATCTAATATTATCTTTTTCAAAATGGTTTCACAGTTGTCCCATTGTCACTTAGCTCTAAAACTCTATCTTCTCCTCTGGTGATCTAAGTCACCTATTGATCGTTTGCCAGAACTTGGGTCTATTTCCAAACTTTGTATATAAAAATATGTATAGCTTCTGTTCTACTTTTACTGTATGGCATTAGTGTATATCTCAGTCTATTTTCTCTTTCTTTTATTCTTCCTTTTTTCTTTAATTGAGAAAAGATCTTACTATGTAGTTTAGGTTGGCCTTGAACTTGCAGGGTAGCCTGGGCTGGGCTCTAACTCACGATTCCTTTGCCTCTCAAGTCCTGGGATTACAGGCATGTGCCACCACACCCAATTTCTTAGTCCATCTTGTTTTGTTTTTGTTTTTGTTTTGGAACCGGTGGATCAAACTCAGGACCTTGCACTTGCCAGGCAAGCACTTGTGCCCCTGAGCTATCTCCGTGGTCCCTCTTAGTCCATCTTCTGCTGCTATAATGAAAGGTCTGGTAATTGATGCCTGGGTAATTTGTAAAGAATAAGAATTTATTTAGCTCGCTGTTTTGGAGGCTGGAAAGTCTATCAGCATGGAGCCACGATTTGGCAAAGGCCACCTTGTCACATCATATCATGGTGCCTCTTACCGCAGGACAGAGCAAGTGTGCTAGCTCAGGTCTCTCTCACTCTTCTTGTCAAACCACTAATGCCACCATGGGGCTCCTCCCTTATGATCTCACCTAATCCTAGGCAAATACATTAACATATGAATTTAGGGATTAGGTTTCAGCAAGAGTTTCTGAGAGGATGTTCACACCATGGCAATATACAAAGTTTGGAAATAGACCTAAGTTCTGGCAAAGGATCAGTAGGTGACTCATATCACCAGAGAAGATGGAGTTTTAGAGCTAAGTGACCATGGGACAACTGTGAAACCATTTAGAAAAAGATAATATTAGATGCATATTCCATATTTTATATGATGTGAATGTAAAATGAAATCATGCAAGTAATAGTGGAAAATACACATGAGGTCTTTTTAACCTCCTAGGGGAGAGTTTACTTTTTTCTTTTTAAATGAGGATTCAGAAAAATTAAACATAGGTTATGGTTTAGACTTAAAATGTCCCCACAAAAGCTCATGTGTTCAGAGGTTGAACTTTTGGCAGGTGTTTGGATTATGGGGTGCTGTAATCATTGGTGGATTAATTCACTAATGGATTCAAAGCCATATTTCCAGGAGATGAGGTCTGGTCAGAAGAGACCAGACTGGGGACTGGGGGATAATGTGGAGGCACAAAGGCCTGAGTTCAATCTCTGGTCTCTCAAAAACAAAAAACAAACAAACAAGCAAACAAACAAAAAAACCTCTGAGCTGAAAAAATAAATGGACAGGTGACCTGCTAATATCTACAGTATCTAGAAGAGTCTTAACAATAAAGGGTGAAAAATGACAAGTAAATGAGACAATGACACCAAAACACATGACATAAAAATGGCATTGAACTGTGAGCATGGTGTATGCCTTTAGTCCTAGTTATTCAGAAGACTGAGGCAGAGTATAGCTTGACTGTAGGAGTTCAAGATGAATCTGGGGGCCTGGCAGGATGGCTCAGTGGTCTAAAGCGCCTGCTTAGGAAAGCTTAGGCGGCTGCAGGGACCACAGTTTGATCCCTGGCACCACATGCTGCACCACCCCTGCCCTCAGGGCAGGCTGAGCCGGCCATACAAATAAATAAATAAACAAACAAAAAGTTCTGAAACAAGAAAATAAAATAAAAATTAAAAAAAGACGAATCTGGGTGATCTTGATCTTGTCATAAAAAAAACATTAAACATGTAAGGAGATGCTCAAGTTGATAAGGGGAAAAGTGCAAATTGATCCGAGACTTCTCACCTGCAGATAAACAGCTCTAGTTCAGAGGCTATGTGAACAAAGGTCCTTGTATGCTGGGTCAGCCCAATGGCTTAGTACCTAAGAAGGGTCTGTAAGAGGGGGCTGGGCTATACTGACTTGAGATTGCACCTGCTTCACCCTTGGACCTATAGTCCTGCCTATAAGAATTTTCCCAGAGAACACACCTCTACCAACACAGGAGATGTACATAGACAAGGGTACTCATGGTGATAAGACTGGTCATTGCAAGTAATGGCAACACTTTGAGCCATGGAGCATGGATCCCTTCTAGGGAGCATCTTCACATGGCCATGCATGGAGGAGGACAGAAGGAGCTCCTGGACCAGAAAGAGAACAGTTCCAAGCAACATGTCATATGAATGTTTTAAAAATACAAAAAGATCATGAGTGGTGCAATATTCTTTCATGAGGAACCAAAATAAAATACAGCCATGCATTGTTTGACAATAATATAAATTCTGAGGAATGTGTCACTGGACAATTGTATTTTCGTGTCAACATCAACAAGCATACTGATACAAATGAAGATGACTATGATGTCACTAGGCGATGTAATGTTATGAAACCACCATTGTATATATGATCCATCTCTTATTGAAATACCACAATACAGCAAGTAACTGTGTGTAGATATATTCTGATGTTGGCTGAGAAAGTCAAGGAAGACAACCAGAAATGAATGAAAATAAAGGGTCCATGGGGATGAAAGAGGGCAAGGTGGGAGGGTCAGCAGCACAACTTTTGCATGGCTCTGAGTTTGCATCCTGTATGTTTCCTATAGTCATAAATAGAATTAAACTAAGGAACAATGCCGGGGGAGAAGTAGAACTAAAAATGGATGGAAACCAAGCCTAATCATGTTTCAAAAGGATGATAAACTACAGAGAAACAAAGAATAAGTCTAAGTAGCTTTGGGAATTTTTTTTTCTTTTTAATGTATTTGATATAGGATCTCACTATGCAGGTTGGACTCATAGTGATCCTCCGGTTTTCAGTCTCCCTAGCACTGGGATTACAGATGTACACTACCATGCCCAGTCTCAATGGCTGGCTCATTGCTCCTGGGGTAGAGTCAATGTAGTATGTGGTGCTGGATATCAAACCCTGGTCCCTGTGCTTGCCTAAGCAGGTACTTAGTCCACTGGGCTGTCTTGCCAGCCCAGGATTTTTTTAGGCTATATTTAATTTAGTAAATCTGAGGGGCATTGTATGATTTTATTTTTCTTTTGTTTATGTGTATTCTTTTGTTTTAATTTTTTCATTTTAAAACATGTTTATTTAATTATTGTATTTTTATTTTTCCCACATAAAGGTATTTTTGTTTTTGTTTTTTGAGACAATCTCTCTATATAGCTCAGGCCAGCTTTGAACTCATTATGTAGCCCCAGAGAGTCTTGAACTTGCCTTGATCCTCCTGCCTCAGCTTCCAGAATATAGAGATTATAGGCATGAACTGCAGCAGTCAGTTCCATATAAGTTTTGAGCCCAATATTTTGACTGTAGACTCACTTTGAAGGCAAAAACTCAGGACAGATTGAACTGAGCAGGTTTGCTGTGTGCAGGGGCATGGGTACAGCAGTTTCAGGATGGTCCTGTGAGTGTGAGAGGTGAAAGTAGACAACAGATAACATGATATGCCTAGCAGCTTGGAATCTTGCGGGAGAAGCAGTTACAGGTAAAGACAAGAAGAACTTGCAGTGCTGGGGTGGAAGCAGACATAACAGCAAGACTATTAATTATTACATACTAAATACATATAATTAGAATTGATGACAAATATAATTAGAATAATACAATCATGCATTAATAATGTAACTATGTGATCACTTGTATATTAATATAGTTGATATTAATACATCAGTATATCATACTTTAATTGCATTTCATATATAATTATGCATTATTAATTGCTTGCTTATAGATATTACTATGATAATTATACATATAATTTTTTTCCTAGCACCTGGGTGACACCCTGATAAAAATGAGCACAGATCAAACCTACATCTTGTGCCAAGGAGACATTGTGCTCCAGCATAAGCCGGCTCTTCAGAATTGTGGTTGGCTCCAGGGCAGCAGCAGTGAAAGCTTAAGCTGAGCCCAGAGCATCCAGCAGAACCAGGACGCAAGGATGTACTCCAAAATGCTAAGGACAGCCTAGGTACAAGAGTCGGTCTGCCAGCATCCAGCAACATAATGGAATGAAACTCACTGGATGTAGGAAAAATCCACCAACCCATACTGGTGATAAATAAACAGGAAAGGAGACTGCCAGCCACAGCATTATGGTAGCATGCCAGCATACTAAAGGAAGAAGAAATGATGGAGTTGGAAAATCATTACCTTGCAAGCACTGTAGTAATAACTGACTTGGGCAAGAATCAACAGCAGGTGCTAGGAAGCTTGAGGGTGAGAAGTTGTCAAGAGAGCTGTTTGCTCAGCCTGCGAGCTTCTCCCATGGCTCCCTAATTAATGACACAGGTGGAGACACCTGGCAGAAGCCACCTGAGCCCAGAAACAGCATGGACTCTGGGACAGGCTGTCACTCATAATGTGCAGCCATAGAGGAAGTGGTCAGACGGGGCCAGGTCAGGGACACACAGCAGACAGGTGGCCTGTGTGCCCAGACGCTGTTGGCAGGGGCCAAAAGGGCCATTTCTAGATACATGCAGGTGAAACACAGGGTGAAAATCCTAGCTGGGGGTACAGGATGAGGAAGTACGTTATTAGCACAACTGGTGAAATTTAAGTCCAGAAGCACCCATCCCCCACCTAAAGCTCTCATTACTTACCATCAACTATGGTCTGAAAATATTAAATGGAAAATTCCAAAAATAAATAATGCAAAATTTTAAATAAGTTTCACTATAGCACATTACTATAAATGTTCTATTTTATTATTAGGCTTTTTTTTTGTTTGTTTTTGTATTTTAGGGAAGAGTCTACAGGGTGTTTAGGGTCTCACTACTAGATCAGACTCATAGTAATCTGCCTGCTTACAGCCTGCCAAGAGCTGGGATTACAGGCGTGAGCCATCATGGCCCTGGGGCAGGGCCAGGTCTGAGGGCCTGGGGTTCAAACTCCCTGCCCCTGAAGCTGCTTCCAGAACCTTTGATCTGCTGAGCTATTTGGCTGGTCCTTTAGGCATTATTGTTAATCTCTTACAATGACTAATTTACACATTAAACTTTATCATGGGCATCTATGTATGTACAGGAAAAACATATGTAGGATCTGGTGTTATCTGAAGTTTCAGGCACCACATGGGCCTTGGAATCTGTCCCTTATCAATAAAGAGATAATACAATGGGGACTACATAATTTACTAATGTTGTGTCAATGCTAATTTCTTTTTAAAAAATGATTACATGTTTAATACTGTGAAATTAATATTACTTTTAAGTAAAAATCTGTATCACTTGCATTTTTTGTTTTAGTTCTAATTTGTACTGTCTTTAAAAAATTATTATGTGTTTATAGCGTATAATGTTCACATTCCTTGGTACGTGTACACAGCACATTTCAATTCCTTTTTTAATAATCTCCTTTTCCTTCATTCCATGCCCTGTATGCATCTCTTGATTCCTTTCCTTTGCTGCTGTTGTTACATATGTACAGTGTTAATTTCTTTGAATTTAATCCTTGAGCGATGCATCCACAGCTGCAGTATTAGAAGTACTGCGCAGATTTCTACAGAGAAGGCATGAGAGAGAAAATAAAACAGTTTCATAAACTCCAAGTTGAGGGACAGGGTTTCAAGCATGAATTTCCTGCTTCTGTACATTCCAGAATGTCACTGAACGGACAGTACCATCCAGGATCTCTGGTCACCAAGAGGGAAATTTGTGGCTCTGTAGGGAGTTGACAGGGTAGCCTCAGCCTTTTTTGTCTCCATAGCACGATTTGCCTGCTTCCCAGGATGCACTGTGCTTACCGGGCATGTTATATTCCCCAGAATGGTGGACTTAGGGGGTCAGAAACCCCAGAGGGTCCCAGCCTGCTTTGGGCTGGGTCATCTCCTATGTGGAGCTATGCTCTCGCTTGCTGGTCCTGGACCAGCTCCTTCCTTCTCTGCTCATGGAAGCTAAATACCGAAGGCTGTCTCAACACAATGCCAGGCTCTCAGGCTGATGTCCTTGGCCATGGTCTCTGCTGTATGTTGTTCTGGTGTCCTTCAAGCCTCCACAGCACTTTCTGTCCTCCAGTCTGCAACCTGCAGGCTCCCAGGAGTAGCCATATGTTGTCTTTTGTCTCCATGCTGCTGTCTAAACTCTATTACCTCCTCTTCCTCTGGCTCCCCACTGTTCACAGGCCAGCGGTATGGCAGGCAGGAGCTGATTTGCAGAAAGGAGAGCAAGCGCTCAGCATTCCACGGAGGGCAGATCTTTGCTCTCTCAAGGATGGCCCTATGGCTGAATGCAAGACATGGTTGTACAGGCACAGACTGGGGCTCTGGGTGGGTGGGAGGCCCTGCCCTGCCTGGGGCTGCTCCTGCTTAAATGAGTGTCCTCACACAAAGCACAGCCCACCCAGTGTAAAGATGGAGTCATTGGTACCCTAGAGACCACCTACAGCTGGGTCCTTAACAAAGTATATTGTTTGGATCCCAAGTCCCTATATCTCCCTGGTGTGGTGGAATCTTCTGGAACACTGCAAAGCAGAGAGAGATGCAGAACCTCAGGCTGGTGGCCCCTGCCCCTACCCACTTGGGATCCTGTGAGTCCTGTCGGGTTTGCATGTATGCTGTGTTAGGGATGGAGCCCAAGGCCTCAGGCATACAAGGCCGACTCCCTACCACCAAATTCCATCCAGGCCCCTCGTCCTATAGCTTTTGTCCTGACCATGTCTGTGTATAGAGGGGCAGGTATTCAGTGGGGATAATCTTGAGTTGTGTAACATCCCAGGTCAAGAGATTATGTCTAGTGAGGGCCTTCCTATAGCTGGAGGTTCTCTGAAGAGTCCCACGTTGGTGCAGGGCAATATAGGCACATCCAATAGGCAGGGCTGAATTGGCTTTTATAACAGACTCACTCTCAAGATAACCCAATCTTTCATTAATTCATTAATCCAGGAAAGGATTTTTAAAGTCCCTCTTTTAAAAAAAAGTTTTAAAATCTATTTATTTGGTACAGGGTTTCACTACGCAATTCAGACTAGTAGTGATCCTCCTGTTGCAGCCTCCCCAGAGCTGAGATTACAGGCATGTGCTGCCACACCCAGTTTCTGGGTGGCTTGGCACCCCTGGCAAGCATGGCATCCAATACCAAGAAACAAACTCAGGTTCTTGTGCTTGCCAGGCAGGCGCTTAGACAGCCGAGCTATCTCCCCAGCCACAGTCCCACTTCTTACTACCTCACATTGAGGATTACATTTCAACATGGTTTTGTGAAAACATCCAAATCATGGCAGGATCCTAGAAGAAGGAAGGCAAGCAGGCAGAAGAGCAGGTACCAGGCTTGACTGAGAAAGTTAAGGGCCTCTATACATAGTTTTGGCAAGAGACCAGGGTGATTTGGATGGGGAATGGCACAATCGCATCTGTGACTTAAGGAATAATTAATGGCAGTAGATCCCTAGGGAGGTAGAAGGGACCAAGCCACCTGGGAGGCTGCAGATATACTGGCCAGGTCTGAGGGACCAGTTGAGAAGAGATCAAGGGCAGTGACCCCAAAAGGAAGGAGAGAGGCAGGCCAGCAAGGCAGGGATGGACAGGCAAGTGCCAAATGAGGACACAGCCATGAAGCAATCCCAGCCATCAGCTCTATTCAAGATGTGGTTTCCACACTCGATGGCTGTGACCACAAATTAAGCAACAAATTACAGACTCCACGGCTGCACTACAGCTGTAACCCCCCACCTCTGCCTGAGGGTCCCTTCCCATGCACACCCAAGCCACCCAGCTCCAGTGGGTACATAGGGTGTGGCCTGCAGAAGGAGGCACAGCCTTGGGATTCAGAGAAGTGTCTCCCAGCCAGCCTTCCCAGCAGGTTCTTGCTGGCCGAGGGCCAGCCCCACCCCAGGTGTGTGGAAACACACAGAGCTGTGTTGCAATTCATTTCTTTAGCAATGATGACCAGAAAGAGTGAGAAGAGGATGGAGGACAGAAGATAAACGGGCTGCTGCACTAGCATGCCCTTGTCACAGGAGGAGGGAGCTCAACAGCTACCCATATCCCTGCAGCCCCGTACATAAGGCAAGGAGCCTCTGCAGAGAGCTTACTTGCCATGAGTCACGAGGGCTCTGTGGGGCCCCCAGGTGGGTCCCAGAAAGGAGCCTAAGGAAGGAGGGTGAACTTTGCAAAGAGGGATGTGGAACCTCCCAGATGGCTGGGGGCCTGGGTACTGGATCCAGAGAGGGCCATGAGGAAAGAGTAAGGACTGAGGGCAGAGGAATACAGACCCCACCCCCAGCCTGTTCCTCATAAACCAGGGGGTGGCAGCACATGCCTATAATTGCAGCACTTGGGAGACTGAGGCAGGAGGATGGCTTCGAGTCCAAGGTCAGCCTGATCTGCATGGCAAGACCCTGTCTGAGAGAGAGAGAGAGAGATAGACAGACAGAGACAGACAAGGAGAGACAGAGACACAGATACAGAGAGAGACAGAGACAGAGACAGAGAGACAGAGACAGAGATACAGAGACAGACAGAGACAGACAGAGACAGAGAGAGACAGAGACGGATGCAGAGAGAGACAAAGACAGACAAAAAGAGACAGAGAGACAGAAATACAGAGAGAGACAGAGACAGAGAGAGACAGAGACAGAGATACAGAGAGAGACAGAGACAGAGAGACAGAGATACAGAGAGAGACAGAGATAGAGAGACAGAGAGACAGGGAGACAGAGAGAGATACAGAGGAGACAGAAAGACAGAGATACAGAGAGAGACAGAGACAGAGAGAGACAGAGACAGAGATACAGAGAGAGACAAAGACAGAGAGAGAGAGAGAGAGAGAACCCCAAAAGAGCTTTTATCACGCAGTGTCTGGGTTCTGCTTTTGGACTTCTTCCTAATGGAGCTCCCTGAGGGTGGCCATGTACTTTGTAATTTTTTTTTTAAATGCAGATGCTGGTTTCTTGCTGGACAGACTAACACAATTCAGACTTGCTCTGCCTGAACCAAATTATACATTACTGCCCTTTGTGTTCTTTAAAAATAGTTTTCATTGAATTTTTTATTTTGGGATAATGGTAGAGTCATGTGCAGTTGTAAGAAACAGCACAGAGAGGTCCCTTGGATTCTTTGTCCAGTTTTTCCACATAGTGACACCTTCCAAAACTGTAGGACATCACAGCCCAGATGCTGACAGTCAAGGTCCAGGACATTTCCATCAACACAGCCCCCCTTGGGCTGCCCGCCCCTTCTCTCCTGCCCTCACTCCCCTTTTAGCCTCCAGCGACAGCCACTATGCTCTCTATTTCTATATTTTAAAAATTTCAACAATGTTATATAAATAGAAATGGAATCATATAGCATGGAATCCTAGGGGACTGGATTTTTTTCACTCAGCATAATTCTTTGGAGATTCATCTAGCTTGTTGTGTCAATAAAAAATTCATTTTTTCCCATCAATGTTTGAAGCTTTTTTTTTTTTTTTTTTCAGAACCAGGGGTTGAACTCAGGACCTTGACTTTCGAGGTAGGCATTTGTGCCCCTAAGCTATTTCCCTAGCCCCCAAAAGAAAGAGAATTTTATTTATTTATTTATTTATTTATTTATTATTATTATTTTTTTTTTTTTGGTGAGACTGGGGTTTGAACTTACAACATTGCACTTGCCAGGCAGGCACTTGTGGCACAAAACTATCTCCCCAGTCCCTCCATCAATGTTGTAGTTTTTCATATTCAAAATCTATATCTTTTTTGTATTTATACCTAAATATTTCATTTTTTGAGAAATTTTGAATGATGTTGCATTTTAAATTTTAGTGTCCATGTGTTTGATATAGAATATAGCAATGTAATGAATTTCAAAAGCATATCTTATTTGGGCTGGGGAGGTAGCTCCGTGGCACAGGTGCCTGCCTCGCAAGTGCAAGGTCATGATTTTGAACCCATCTGCAAAAAAAGAGAAAAAAATATATACCTTATTTCCTGCAATCTTGACAAACTCATTCGTTCTGGGAGATTTTTTGGTAAATTCCTTGAAGTTGGCTGGCTGGCTGTTTTTCTCCCCTTCCCTTCCCTTCCCTTCCTCTCCCTTTCCTTTCTTTCTTTCTCTTTTAATGGTTAACCATTGAATCTAGAGCCTCACACAAGTAAGGCAAGTGCTCTACCAAAGAGCTACATCCCCAGCTCTTTTTATTTTTTATGTTGTGGTAGTCTTATAAGTCACTAAATCACCCACCCTGCTCTTGAACTTGTCATTTTCCTGCTTCAGCCTGCTGCATAGCTCGACTACAAGTGTGTGCCTGGGCTTTTCTATGTAGATAATCACATGACCTGCAAACAGGGTATGATATTATAATATATATTATAACTTTCATTCATAGTTTCTTGCTTATTATTCTCATTTCATAAGTGGCTAGAATAATGTTGGGGTGCTTTAGGCTTCAGAAAACAGAGTCAATTAGTTCATATCTCTGTATCTTTTTCTCCTCTCTCTGTCTACTTCTTCTTTTTCTCTCTTTCCCTCCTTTTTCCATCTCTTCCTTTCTCTCTCTTTCCTTCTCCTGTTTTTCTACCTACTCTAGAGAAACTAGAATGTCTAGCTGATATGACCATCATTTCAGAAGAGGTTCTGTCATACTCAGGAGAAGGAATGCTGCCCAGAAAGGCCAAGGAGGCCTGCTGGATTTCTCCATCCAGTCTATCAACATTAGATGACTATAAAAACCCAGAAGGACAGGGTCCAGAGAACTTTGGATAGCTGAACCCAGAGTGGTTTCTGTAGGGTTACTGACCAGGGGATGTAGAAGCTCTACACCCTGTCGCAAACCTCACCTTCTGCACCTCACCAGTGCCTTCTGTATTATCCTAACTGCTTAGCTGATAAGCAAAGTGTTTCCCTGAGTTCTGTGGACTGCTCATGACTTAAGCAGAGACTGGGGTTGTGGGAACCTTGATTCCTAGCCAGCAACTCAGAAGTACAGGAAAAACAACCCAGGGCTGACGATTGGCATCTGAGGTATGTGTGTGGGAGGACAGTCTTGGGGACTGAGCCCTCAGCCTGTGGGATCTGATGTTATCTATCTCCAGGTAGATAGCATCAGAAGTGAGCTAGATTAGAAGACACTTTGCTAGTTGTCTTAGTTACCTTTTGCTCGTTGCTGGAACAAATACCCAACACTCAAAATGAAGGAAGGAAAGGTTTATTTAGCTCACAGTTACTGGAGGTTTCAGTCCATGTTCGGCTGGCCCAAGGCTGAGAGGAGCAGAGCAGAGAGCATCCAGTTCATGGCGGCGGAACAGCAACAAAATGGTGGCAGAGGTAGCCAGCC
>PVJA010044048.1:0-16446 GCA_004027025.1 Myocastor coypus | reverse complement strand
TATACTTCTCTTTGGACTAAGAGGAAGCAGATACATACACAGTCAAATGTTCTGCAATTGTAGTGGGCCACCAGTGAAGCTTGTGATGTTGGAGGCTATTGAATCTAAGCCTCCTAAAGCTCATCTCACCAATCTAGCTCTGCGTTTCATGCATTGTAATTAAGCATTTTTTTTCCCCTTGCTGAGTGGTCAAGGTCAACTCGAAGCAAGACCTGTATAACAAAACATTCTTCTTCTTCTTCTTCTTCTTCTTCTTCTTTTTTTTTTTTTTTTTTTTTTTTTTTTGTATCTTCCAGGGTCAAATCCCCTCAGGATTAACTTTGGGACCATAGACAGTATTTTGTAGAACTGTTGTTATTGTTAGCCTTCGGGACGAGTCACGGGACATAGCTCAGTGGAACAAGCCTCTCCATTTGCAAATCTTGACCAAATGTTTGAGTACCCTAATCATGAGCAGTGTTATAGGCAGGATATAGGTTGAGGGTTAAGGGAGAGAGCTGGCCCATAATGGAGAGGTCGGACATTTTTGTTTATTCAGTTCCAGTACCTGCAAGTTTTCAGGATGGTAGGATTGCTGGTTTGTTGTTTGTTTTTCTGTTTTTCTCCCGCAGAAGACTGAGTGACAAAGTATGACCTGATGTTTAGTTACCTCGGTGACACTGTGGACTTGATTCCAGACACTTTCAGCACTGGGTCTGCCTAAACTGTTTTTTCATGGCTAGGACAAATTAATCAATGGCACTGGCTTGTGAGTGTCTGCAATGCCTTGTGGGTATCTGGAAAATCACTCATCCTTTCAGAACTCAGGTTTCCCAAACATGAAGGTGATGACTGTGCTTCTGTTAGAGCAATAGATGGGCTGACTAAAATGCAACAGCTCATGGACCCTGGCACACACCCATGCTCTGCGAATGGTAGCTCCTGTTACTATTACTGTGACTCATAATAGCACGAGCACTGTCTGTGGAGAAGGCGGAAACAGTAAGCCTTTGCTATTCATGTAAACACGGCAACAAAACTTTTTTATCTTTCTGGGAATTTGTATTTAGACAGAAAGATTCAGGCTCATCCTGACCCCCTCCCTTCCTCCTTGAGCCCAAGTCAGTTGCCATAGCCACGTGCTCCACTCCTCCTCCTCCCAATTTCAATTTTGAGACCTTCTGTGTCTCTTTCCTCCTGAAGAATCAGCACTTGGACTTAGCACCTCTGGTTGTTGACTCGTATTGTCAGCACTTTCCCACCCTTGAAGATCGTAAAACCTGAGGGAAATGAAAAATTGTACCTTATCAGAAAAGCACAGAGGCTCCGCTCATATTCCTCCTTCAGGTTTGTAATTAAACCTGGCTCCAGGGGCAGAGGTTTTGCAGGCTCCTGGGACAGGCTTCTCAGATGCTACTAGGTTTGCTTGTGCTTGTTGAAGGCAGAGACAGAGAACTTAGGACACGTGTTAGATAGGCTGGGTGAGGAGGGGGCGGAGAGGTTGCAGTACAAGCCTCTCCAGGTCACTGCTTCGGGGGCTGGATCTCTAAAGGTGACCTTGAGGGGCTCACATGTGGTAAGTGGGCCATGTAGGTATTTCTTCCTCATATGCTAAAGAATGAAGCTGTTTCCTGCAGACTGTATTTGAAGTTTGGCCCTGCATGAGACAGGGCTGTGGAGCAGACAGCTCAGAGGGTAGCACAATATTTCACAGTCTTGGGCCTGCAGAGAAGGTTTCAGGGTATGGCAGAGGAGGAGAGTGTGGGGCTCTGTCCCTGTCTCTTCTCTGCCCTGGGGCCACTGTTGAGCTGCATAAGAACTACTAGAGAAAGGCAGGGAGCAAGGTGCGTGCGAGTGAAGGGCAAGGGTTAGTGTTGGAATGTGGGCTTGATCCCAAGTGTGTACCATTGGTGCACACATCTTCCAGAGTGGAATGTGTCTATCTGCATAACTAACACACACTCATACAAAGAGCGACTCCCAAAAGGACAGTGTTGTGGAATAATTTTTCATGCATTTACTTGCCATTTGCATTTCTTCTCCTGAGAAGTTTGTATTCATCTCAGATGACCATTTTTGGATTGGGTTTTTAAATTGTGGGGGTCTAATTTTGTTTTTTAGTTCTTTATATATTTAAGGTAGAAGATCTTTGTCTGAGTGATCATTGGTGAATATTTTGTAGTATTTCCTGTGTCGCTTGGTCTTTGCTCATGAATTGTCTACTGACCTCTATGTCTTCAAGATTTCCATCTACTTTGTCCTCCAGGGAATTCAGTGTTTCTGCTTTAATGTTTAGATCTTTAATCCATTTTGAGTTTACTTTAGTGCATGGCAATAGACCAAGGTTTAGTTTTAGTTTTCAGCATGTGGAGAGCCAGTTTTTCCAGAACCATTTGTTCAAGAGGCTATCATTTTTTCAGTGAATATATTTGGCCCATTTGTCAAAGATAAGATGGCTGAGTGTGTTTTTAGTTTCGTCTGGATCTTTTAGTCAGTTCCATTGAGATACCATGCTATCCCAGAAAGAATGGCTATCATAAAAAAAAAATCCACTAATAACAAGTGCTGGAGTGGCTGTCGGGAGAAAGGAACCGTTCTCCACTGCTAGTAGGAATGTAGACTGGTACAACCTCCATGTAAATCAATGTGAAGACGCCTCAAAAAACTGGGACTGGAAATTTCATTCAATCCAGCTCTTCTCCTTCTGGATGTCTTCTCAAAAGAACTCAAAATATCATATCACAATGATATATGCATACCTATGTTTATAGCAACACAATTTGTAATAGCCACATTTTGGAAACAAAATGCCCATCATCTGAGGGTGGGATAAAAAAGATGTGTATTTTTTATACAATGGAGTATTACTCAGCTATAGGGAAAGACAAACTCGAGGCCTATTTATAGGTAAGTTGATACAGAGGCTACATTCATAAATGAAGAGAATCAGACCTGCCTGTGTAAATATCATAGTGTCTCTGTATTGTAAGAACCCGAAAGAAGAAACAAAACCTGAAAGGTATTATGCAAGTAAGTATGCAGATGGCTGAAAACATTTCCATTGGTTTTTAGAAAATAGCAGTTCATGTTCAGAATTTTCACCTTGATTAAATCTATATGCTGATATCTCTGATGTAAGCAATGACTTTGAAGACAGCAATGTGCAGTTCAAAAACCACACTTGAATACCTCTTATTATCTTCTAAATGTGAACCATTTCTAATGTCTTATCAATTACTATTATACTCTCACTAAATACATTTTTTAAAGATGGTTAAAAAAAGACTAGAAAAAATTTTAAGGCTCTTGAAAGCAAGCGGTAATACTCACATATTTGTCCAATCTTGTATAACTATATCTGTTAACCTAAGCAACAGACTTGATGATAAAAATAGTTACTAGAACAACCATTGTTAATTAGCTCTTCCTGTTTTGAAAATCTGTAACATATGTACTGTTGTATGTTTTACTCTGTTTCTGTATTTCTTTCTGCTATTTGTTTTTGCTTCTGTTTTTACTCTGCAGCATAAAAGTAAATTAAATTTAAAAACAATGATAAAGATCTATTCCCAAAGGAAGCATCACTGAAACGTTCTTTTCGATTTGTCTATCAACACACAGATATTTTCACTACCAAATAATCCTCTTCTAAAAAACCAAAATTCTTGTGGCACAATTTCTGGGTTAATTCTACAAAAGCTAGTAAAATTATGTTTTAATGCTTTATAGTTTTATAAATAATATCAAAAGCTTCTTCCCAATATCATTACTAGCAAAAAGTACATCTTATTGTATAGTGGTCTTTATATTTAGTATTATAGAAAAAGAATGACTAAGACAGACATTGATAGCAAATGAGGAAGCAAAGAGTAAATTACATGTTAATTGATTCTTTGCTTTGACAACATTGCCCAAAGATTTCTTAGCTTAAAATAAGACAATAATGCAGCCTTATTCCAGTTTACCTCTCTGCCTTGTTTCCCATGTGCGGTAGCAACGAGGCCTACTAACAGTAATAGAATGGGTGAATTAAAGATTAAATACTTGATAAAAAAAAAATCCAGCTGAAAAGACAGCGTCCTAAAAAGTAATCATATTTCTTAAAATAATAATTAAGGAAGTAGCATCTTTAGCATCATGATTACCAACATTTGCCTTGGCATCAGTGGATATTTTTCTGTTTTAAACACAGTAAGTACATCAAGGAGAGTCTGGGAATGAAAGCAGAAATGCACGTCGGTCTGAGTGAATGAGGAAGTCCCACGAACATGTCACACTTAAGGACACCTCTGTGAGCGGTATGGAAGCTCCTAGGGGCCCCGTGAGTGGTACAAGTTCATTCATTCACCCATTAGGCTTCCCAACTGTAGGGGCAGTGGCAGTAAAATAAGTCTTGGAGACGGTTTTTCCTAAAGGTTCAACTGAGCTGTGGAGCCTCCACATTCCCTTCAGGTACGGTAGCTTCAAATGTAAGGCAATCCTGCTCATGTCAAAGACAGAAGCCTTTTTTATTTCTTCTATAACTGGAGTTCTAATTCAGTCCTGTGGTATGTCATATTACTTTGGTGGACAGAAAAACATTATTTTCTAGCTGAACAATTGTGATTCCTGATGCTTTTCGTATTAAGAATTACATGGAGGAATATACTAAGTCATATGCCTTAAGAAAGTTCTTGTTACCTTTTTAACATGTCTGTCCATTTTTATGTTAAATTTTTAGAACTTCAGATTATTGTAGTGCTTATAAAAGGGTCACAAAAGTATAATGAAAAGAAAAATAGTCACCTGTAATTTTATTAATAAGATAATATTTTATACACTGGAACATTTCCTTTGAGTCTTCTAAGTTTTATATATGCTAGGATATTTTATTAGCTAATCCATACTTATTTTTGTGGGGCTAGGGATCAAACTCAGGACACTGCACTTGCCAGGCAGGCATTTGTGCTGCTGAGCTATCTCTCCTTGGCCCTCAACTAATCTATACTTAATATCATATGAATATGAAATTTATTCTCTCTTCTGGTATTACTTATTTGTGCTTATGAATCTCCCAATAAATTAAAATTCACATAGACTCTAAAACTTATAGTTACCCCAATTATTAAAGCAAATATGTGGAGGACCACCTGAGCAGCTGTCCTTGAAAGAAGAGTGACTGTCTCCATTTTCACTGAGCTTGACCCTATTTCTTCATATTGTATAGATCTGGCTAGGACTTCTGTTTATCCTTTCAATTGGCCTTAAGCAGTGTATATTGGTTTAGCCAGGGTGCTGGTAGTAATTTTTGAACATGGCATGCGTGTTTCTCTGATACCCCACAGCTGCTGCTCTCCAGTATGCACTGGGTTGAGAGACAGGATGAAGAGCCAGTACTCCATGATGTTGGCTAGGATTGAGCCTTGAGATAGAAGCTATGACTTCCTGGAGCTTGAAAGATTACACGTAAGAGCTGAAGCACCAAGCCTCTGAAAGATTAAATACTATCTCGGTAGCATAATGCAAATTACTTCCTCTGCATATCGGCTCTGAATATGGCAGAGGTAAATGCAGGCCGCCTTCCTAGCCCAGCTCACTGCGCTCCCCTTCTTACCACAATTCTCTTTCTTTTTATTCACTCCGCTTTCTCCAGTGAATAAAACCCTGGGTCATGCTCTTGTGCTGGAAGCCTTCTCCGTGGCTAGACTTAGGGCTTCTTGGCTCCGCAACAATTGTGTAAATGTCTCGTGTCTTTGTTATCGCCATGGGTTTTGCTGGGAGTGGTAGACTGGAATTAACTTGGTAGAATTCCAATAATGCGTTTTGGGGATTATAAATTTAGACTTCTTGGGCCGAGACGAGAACCAGGAAGGGACTCCAACATAAATAGACAAACAAGAATCAATAGCAAAAATTAAAAAGAGCACTACATTCTATGGTTGAAAACTCTTATTTTTACATCGCAATTAAAGCATTTTCTTGCCTCCATCTCTAGCTAAGTTTCAGAGAGAGGGGGCTGCATAGAAACAGAGTATATTTTACTTTTTTATCTTCTGTTTCCTGTCATGGAAGGAGATATGTGTGATCTGGCTTTCCTTTTTTGGTTCTATGATTTAGAGTTCATATTGGTAGCACTGTGGACGCCTGGGTCAGAAAGAGGGAAATGATACGGACCACGTCGCTTAGGGCATGAACGGGGCCTCCCACTCTCTTACAATCCCAATATTTGCTTTGTTTTCCTCCCTTCTCTAGCTTCCATTGTTCCTGGATTCTTTCAAACATACATATGTATAGGAAATATGCTAAAAGATATTAATATACTTTTCTTTTGGCTCCTCCCTCCCCATGTATTCCTCTCTCCAGTCGAGTTAAGGCACATTCTGTCCATCTTGGTGGTTGACTAGATGTGTATGGGGGAGGGACTGGGACCTGATGGGACAAGCTAATATGCTAGAATCCAGTGGGGGAAAAAAAAATTCAGCTTCTGAATTGCAAAATAGAATTTACAGTACAATCGTTTGTTTGAAAGTAAAGCTTTGTACGGTGAGAGTATTCCAAATTCATTCTGTCAGGAATCAAGTTAGAGGTTTTAATGTGAGCATTCTATAGATTGTGTGCCCACTTCCAATGGCCAAGGTATGAGAGAGGATGACATTGTAAGAGGAACAAGGGGAGGAGAAATCTCACCGTACCAGGATCTGGAGGGTACGGCATGGAGATGAGGAGAAGGTGGAAGTGGAAGGTGGAGGAGATAAGGTACAAGAGGGCTGATCTCCTTCCTCTGAGCTTCAGTCTAGAATGACAGAAAAGTTTCAGGTATGGTTAGAGAAATGTCAAGCACATTTACACCAATTTGTATTTGGAAGATTGTCTCCACTAATGATTCTATCAACAATCTGAGCGACAAACTCCACACAATAAATTCAGTGAAGCAGTGCAGTCAGGCAGAGGAAAAGTCAAAAAGAAAAAAAAAACTTCCTGAGATATTCCCAGTCCTATAGGGCAGCTATGGCATCCACGTGTCCCACAGCAGCAGTGATTGAGAACAGCCATACTGAGACACAATGGAAACCTGCTATGAGGAATGAAAAATTGATTTGGGGTGGATTCTATCGGGTATGCCTCTAAGCCCAGAATCAGTGGAAGCTTTCTCTAGGGACAGGGAGCAAGATCATCATTGCCCGAGCAGACATTAGTGTTAGTCAAAAGAAGACAAGACTGAAGTTTAGCATCAGGACAGCCAGTAGAGAACTCACTGGGGTGTCACGAGACCTAAAGCCATCACCTATGTTAAAGAGTCCCCATCTGCCACCTTTGGCTTCCTTCTCCACCAACAGGAACCTGCACTGAAAGTTCTTCCCTGACTGCTGTAGAGAGTGTGCAGTGCAATTGGATACTCTTACATACAGAGTTTTTGATTTTTCACACACACACACACACACACACACACACACACACACACACACGCACAGTTCCATTTTGATAGTAGTACTTCTATTTTGCTTTAAGTATTTAGTAATACTTCATAAGTTATTTTGTGCCTTATTCTTCACCTCATGTATTTTTTAATCATGTTATACTTAATTTACACAGATACCTTTAAACACCTTTGATACTGGTTACTTCTAGTTTAGTTGTTGTAAAGGGTATGGCCTGTCCATTAAGTATTTGGGCAATAACTTCTATAGTTTTGTCAGTTTTTCCTTTTATGATCTAGTGCTTAGCCAGTTTCTGAAAATTTTTATGTGTACTTGATATTATTTGAATATGGGGCACTAGGTGTAGTATATGAATATATATATATATATATATATATATATATATATATATATATATATATATGGGGCATTAGGTATAGTGTGGACTTATGTATTGTCTAAATCTTCTGTTATCACAGTAGCTTTGCAATGCTCAATCTATTCATGTCTGAAAGATTTTAAAGTGTTCTTCTTTGGTGGTAGAGTCTTGAACGACTTCCTACGTTTCTCTTAGTCTTTTTCTTTATATATTGTGGTCAGTTTTCTCAGTTACATAGAAATCAGGATTTGAAAACTCTTCTTTGAATATAACATTTTTCATTATTTTACACTGGTGTTGGTTGAGATTTGTTGCTGTTGCTGTTGCTGTTGTTATTGTGTTTCCCTTGAACATCATCTGGATATGGAAATTAAGCCTGAGGGATGCTTCCCTTCTTCCACAGATGGATCCGGCCACAAGACGTGTCTTCATATTTATTTCTTGTCTTTTAGTCTTCCTTAGTGACTAGTCAATTTCGTTTTCCTCTTATCACCATTCCAATGTATTTTTTTAAGAAGAGATTTTTAAAGAATACAAAATGAAGGCTGGGGAGATAGCTCAGTGGTCTAAGTGCCTGCCTGACAAATGCAAGGATACAGGTTTGGTCCAGGGCACAGCATACTGTGTTGACCCCAGGCAGAGCCAGCCACTGAAAATAGGCACGGTGGTGCATGCTTGTAATCTCAGTGCTGGAGAGACTGAGAAAAGAGGATCATGGTGGCACACGCCTGTAATCTCAGCACTTGGGAGGCTGAGGCAGGAGGATCAATGCAAGTTCGAGACCAGCCTGGGCTACAAAAGTGAGCTCAAGGCCAGCCTCAACTGCATAGCGAGACCCTGTCTCAAAAAGCCAAAAAAAAAAAAAAGGAAAGGGGATCACTATGAATCTGAATTGTGTAGTGAGATCTTGTACCAAATAAGTAATTTTTTTTAAAAAGTAAAGAATACAAAATGGTAAAAACAACAACAATAACCCAGAAATGATACAATATTTCATGAAAAAAAGTAATAGGAATTAGACAATGGTTGTTGTATTGTGCAATGTTCTTTTTAAATTAGTTGCTTTGGTTACCAGATATAAACCTGCAAAATTGGGGGGATAGTTATACAAAATTAAAAGAAAAAAGCAATTAAAATAATTTAAGTATTAACTTCTCCTTTCAATAGGCCAGCAGAAACCAGCAGTACAATTTTGTAAGCCATTGTGTGTATGTGCATACACGTATCTTTTCCCCTTCTTTCTTTGTCTTTTTGCTCATCCCGCTTTTTCCTTCCTATTGAGCAGATTCTTTCCCTTTTACAGTATCTGTCATATCTTTCAGATTTTATTTTCTCTTTCAGGTTCCTGCACTTCATTTTCTTCTCACGGATGGTTCTTTGGGAAGAGCAAGCTTCTTTGTGTATGTTTGAGGCCCAGTTGGTGGAGCTTTTCCTGTCTCATTTCAGTTCTCCGTCCAAGCTTTCTGCATGGTTATTAATGCTACTCCTGGTTAGCATGTGCCTTTGTCAATTTCCTCCCGGCTGAGACAAGATTCCCCACACCCACAACTCAAAGGAGGAAGAGTTTGTTTTGATCACATGTTCAGTGGCTTCAGTATGTGTGTGTGCAAAGGCTTCTATCATAGACCAGAGGAAGGTGCTCTCGTCCTGGCCACCATGAAGTGGGGCAGGGGTGGGGGAGGGATAGGGGAGAGGCGGGCTTTTCCAGCTCTTGCCCTCAGTAACCTCCATCCAGACCCCAACTCCCAGTGGTGCAACTAGTTCTGAGATCTTCATTCATCATTAATAATTTTCCTGGCCCGAGGCACCCTGTAGCCTACCCTGTATGTTTTTATCAATGGAAGTCTGCCTGTACCTTGTCAGTGGGAACACTGTCTCTATTTTTTGTTAATCTTTTTTTTTTTTGCGGGACCAGGGTTCAAACTCACGACCTTGCACTTGCCAGGCAGGCACTTGTGCCTCGGAGCTATCTCCCCAGCCCCTTTTGTTAATCTTACTAGTGACATTTGGCTCCAATTGGCAGGGTTTTTTTTTTTTTTTTTTTTTTTTTTTTTTTGCTCTTCTTTGCAGGGTTTTTTTTTTTTTTTTTTTTTTTTTACCTAGGATTGGGCATCATTTTAATGGAGATCATTAGAAATTCATTAGAAAATCATTAGATAAAATAGATTTTATCTGTTTTTATCTTTTTCCTATTTTATGTAAGTTGTTTATTATATATTAAAGTGACAGACATAGTTGAATACATGTACTTCCTTTGATTGGGTCTAGTTTTGTTTTCTAAGATACTATTTCCAATACCAAGTATGTTTGTATACCAAATTTTCGTATTTGACGCTTTGAACCAAAACTTTATATACACGTGTATGTGTGTATATATGTGTGTATGTACAGTTTAGTTAAGGTTCCTTTTTGGCATATGTGTTGGAGATATTTCTTATAAATCATGTAGTTTACCTCCCAATAGGTACTATCAAGGTCGATCAATGTTTTAACAAAATAGTTCATTTTACATTCTCTGCCTCTCCTCCCTTGCTTTACCTTCATCAATGTTTAGAATTATGATCTTCTATTCTCTAATTTTAGTATCTGACTCAATTGCTCAGATTAATAAAGTCTCTCCTAGTTTATTATACACAGT
The DNA here is from genome assembly GCA_004027025.1 of Myocastor coypus. Lineage (NCBI taxonomy): Eukaryota > Metazoa > Chordata > Mammalia > Rodentia > Myocastoridae > Myocastor > Myocastor coypus. The sequence goes on along the minus strand of PVJA010044048.1, from coordinate 6,053 downwards.
GGCTCTCAGACTAGTACATACCACAATTTACTCAAAAGGTTTACCGCCCAAGTTGCTGGGCCCTCTGTCCAGAGTGCCTGATTCAGCACGCTTACCATAGGGTCGTAACTTTCCCAAGTTCACAGATGAAATGGTGGTGGAAGGCAAGTGGTTATATTTTGAGAACCATTATATAAAGCTTATGAAAAAGTGATCTTTACTCCAAAGCCATGCCCAAGAGTTGTTAAAAGACTTAGATATCGGTTTCTTACTCTAAATCAATTAAACTAGCAGCTACGCCAGATAATTCTTCTTGGCAAGTCTTACCATAGGTGGGGTTGGCACTATAGTAGAGGGTTCCCCAGTTACCCCGAGCATCTCTGCACCTTTCACCCCTGTTCTTTGTTGTCTTTGCCTCTAAAGCTACAGTTACTCAGTAGCTTCATGAGGGAAAATAGGGCTCAGCCTTTACTGCCACCTTTTATATTTTTTTGTGTAGAATATATACATCTTGTCCCTGGTTTCAACATCTGAGTCCATCTTTTCTTCAATTCTGTTTTTTTAATGTTTGATGCTTAGAGAAAATAATAATAATAATAATTAATAATAATAGTAATAATAGAGAGGAGATGACTACCGCTGGTTGAACAGGAGCCCTTCTTTTCAAATCTTTACAGGTAAGTCAGTTCAGTGTCCAAGGAAGTAGACAAAGAGCTCAGGGTCACACCAGTCATATTGCTATGACTCCCAGGCATTTGAGGCCAGGTGGCACATTGGCTGGTCCTAGATGACAAATATCCACTGGGGACAAATGGGCAGAATGACCTAATTCTTACTGTTGTGATTTACTGATCAGGCAGGAAGATAAGCTAAAAGCTCTTTACATCTAGCAGACAGGCCCTCCCAGGGGTTCCCTGAATGGGTCAGAAAAGTCAGTACTGTTCTTATCATGAGGGCAAATGGGTTCAAGAGGCAGAGAATCCCATACACAGGATGTAGAAAGTCCTCCAGGTGTCTATTGCCTGAAAATATCTTCTCTATATTTCTAGCATCATTATGAAATTCTACTGATCCTGTATCTTTCTCCTCTTTTGGTGTTACACTAGCAATGAAAAAATAAATTAGTGTTAATTTCATCATCCAGAGAGAGAGAGAGAGAGAGAGAGAGAGAATATAACTGAAAAAGAAGAAGAGGAGGAAGAAATGCACAGGAAAGAGGGAGAGACAGAAAATAACTGAATCTCTGATCTTCAGAAGCAAAAAAAAAAAAGCAATTCAAGTTCACTATATTCTAATCTACCTGGAACTTATTAATGCGCACTTGAATATTTTGTGATGCATTGTTAAGATGACTATATCTATGTCATATGTTATCAGGGTGACTGCAATTACCAGAATAGATCATATTATGAGCCTCTCTTCTGTTTCCAGGGAGATGAACTGACTGGCATACAGATGTCTCCCATGGCAGGTGATGTTTCTTTGTGTTTAAAATAATTTACAAAAGAATCTTCAGTCAAGAGAAGACTTATAACTATATTCGCTGATGAATAGATTTACACTGAGGATACAAACTTTAAAATATATATATATATATATATATATATATATATATATATATACACATATATGTAAGTTCTCTTTCAGTAAGATTTTGAAATTCCTCTCAATTAGTGACTGAGTGTCTGAGAAACTCAGAGAATAATTTTAAACACATCTGTGATGGTTTCTGTCCAAGGTATACGCAGGCTCAAGTAATTAAGGCATATACTTATGACTTCACAGGACTGTTATCTTTTTAATTCTGCATATGTGTTTAGTATAATTTGCAGAGGACAAAATATATTTTAGATAATGGTAAGGCATTTTCCTCTGGTAGATTATTAGCTCATTTTCACAGCCTTTTTCCTCAAGGAAAACAACAAACTGATATAGTAAGCAATTTGGGAATTAGATTGGAATTAAAGTTTAAATTAATAGTCATTAACATGTATTACTTTTAATGAATATATGCTATGCTATTAAGCTGGCTGAATCCTTGGCTCTTATCTGTGGCTTCAGTACCTGGTCCTATGAAGCAATGAGGTCAGATATCCTAGGTTGAGTCCTTAGAACACAGACCCAGGAGTGAGATTTGTAGGGAGTTGGGACCCTAGGTGAGGGAGCAACAGCTGTGAAGGAGAGAGACAGAGGATCCACTCTGGGAGAAGCTCCACCATGCTGCAGCTGTAGTGGAGCCTGGGCCTAGCCCCCAGGAAGTGCCAAACTCACATGGCCCTTTGACTACAGCAAACGAATGTGCCTGACACTGTGTGGGCCAGTGAATGGATCTTGGCTGTCCTTCAAGGAAAGAAAGGATATAAGTAAGCTCACTCCTGCAAAATGTGGCTTCCAACAAAGGTCGAGGAGTACTTCATGTAGGTCTAATCATTAAAACACTTAGATACATAGGGCACAAAAAACCAAAAGTTCAAAATGCTTTTCAGAACTAATCTAGGGAAAAGCTCTAGAAACTGATGGTATTAGATGTGAAGGGTGAATTTCCATTTCCACTAAAGTATGAAAATGAACTTCAAAATTATGTGTAAATATAACGCTTTTTCCTAAGGAACTTGAAGTTTAAGACCTCGATTTTGTTTCATTCAACATATTTCTTCTAATGTAAAACTAAGATATGCAACTTGAATAAAGACTCATGTAAATAAGTTGGGGATATATGAATTCATTGTGCCCTTTTGCTACACCTTTGCAGAGCACACCATAAATTTTCTGTTCCCTTTGAGTATCTAACGGGGATGCTTGATTGTTGTTAGCTTAACGTAGTATTAAGTTGGACTAAAGCAGTGTGCACGTGGGCGTCTAAACTCCAACAATCTCAACAGTCATCCAGCAAAGAAGTCTGGCTAAGTCAGTTCATGCAAGCACTTCGCTGGCTCCAGAAAATATCTGGCTCCCCGTGTCATTCAGCATAAAAGTGCAAGATTTGACATCACCTGTCTTCTCGTCCTAATCTACCATCACTTATCTTACTCTGCACATGCTGGTGTCCTTGCTATTCTTGGAGTGTATGGTGACAATGTCAAGGGACTGTGACAGTATCTCTGTCTGGAGCACTCTTTCTCCAGGTAAACCACATAGCTTACCTCTTTACTTCCTGTAGTAATGCACTAAAGCACATTTTTTTCTCAGAGATACTTCCTGCATAGCTGACTAAAATTTCAGCAAGGCTTTCCTAGCTCCACTCTTCTTTTTCTTCTTAATTCTTACCACTATTTAATATAAGATCTATTTTTCTTATTTTCTTGCTTGTTAACTATCTCTCTTTATGGAATACAAATTCCACCAGGAATGTTATTTTTGTCTTTTTCACTTATTTCTGTAGCCATAGCACCAGAAGCAATGTTCTGCTCATAATAGGTACTTGATTAATCTTTGCCAAACAAAAGCAGGTTTAGATGACAAATGTGCATATGTAGGTAATTCTGTACAATTGATCTCTGGTATCATATTGGTGCAAGATAGAGCTCAACACTGGAAAGAAGAGAAGAATTGCCTTAGAATTTTCAGTACTGTGAGAAGTTCTGTTTAATTAGTGCTATTTCTACCCTGGGACCCCCTACAGGAAATGACCATAAGGTTGGAAGGAAAAAGAGTTTCTGGAACTATGCTGGCTTGTTTGCATGTGTAGCTCAGAATCTGTGGGACAATACTGCTGCCCTGAGGGTATTGTGAAGAAGTAACTGAGGGACAGTTTGATCAATAGAAACATCATACTGGTTATTAAGGAACTATGCCTTATTTTTTTTTTTTCTTCTTCCAGAGTAATTATTCCTCAGGTCTTGATGGAAATACAAAAAGAGACCTCAGGATTAATTTAAAAGAGATTCTCTCTAGGTCAAAAATAAAGTCTCCTTTCTCTGAACTAGGCACTGAAGTATGTATCTAATAAATATTCTAACGTCATTGGCAGCATGCATGCAGCAAACATTCTTATGGAAGTTAGAAGAGATGTGTCTTAGAATGGAACTTGTTTTCAAGAAGTCATGTGGAAATCTGGAGTTTGCTTTAAAATAGTTTTTCCTTTTGATAAATTTTTTTCCCCTTTGCAATATCTATTGTGCTTCTTGGATTTTATTTATTCTTTCAGCTTCTTATACTAGGGAGAATATGATGGCTATATAAGACTGATTTATTTCACTTTTGAATATAGTCTCTAGCTACATCCATTTCCCTATAAAAGTCTAGAGTCAATCTCCGTCATAGCCTAGTAGTACTCCACTGTAAAAAAAAAAAAAAAAAAATCACATCATTTTATCCATTCCTTAGTTGATGGGCTTTTGGGTTGTTTCCAAGATTTCACTATTATAAGTTGAGTTGCTATAAACATCAATGAACATATATTGTTGTGATGTGATGTTTTTAATTCTTCTGGGAAAATACCCAAAAGGAGAATAGCTAGGTCACAAGGGACCTCTAATCCTAATTTTTTGAGGAATCTCCACACTGATTTCCATAGTGGCTGTACCAGTCTACATTCCCACCAAGAGTGGAGAAGGGTGCCTCTTCCTCACAGCTCGTCCAGAATTTGTTGTTGGCTGATTTGTGGATGACAACCATCCTTTCTGGGGTGAGATGGAATCTCAGAGTTGTTTTATTTTGCATTTCTGAAATGCAATGATGTTTAACACTTTTATAATCATTTATTTTCCACTTTTATTTTTTGATCTGAGAAGTGCATATTCATCTCAGATATCCATTTTTGGATTGAGTCTTTGAATTTTAGGTCTTTTTTTTTTCTATTTCCTTTATATGTTCTAGATAGAAGTCCTTTGTCTGAGGACAGCTGACTAACCTTTTTTTTTCCCAGTTGGTGGGTTTTCTTCTCACTATGTTGATGAATCTTTTCGTGTGTGTAAAAACTTTTAAATAAGATAAGATCCTGGTTGTTAATTCTTTGAAGTACTTCCCATATAGTTTGGGTTTTGTTTCTGAATTCTCTGCCTAATCCTATGTCTTTAAGATTTCTACCTATTTTCTCCTGCAGTAGAGTTAGTGTTTCTATTTTAATATTTAGATCTTTGATTCACTTTGACTTTGCATGGTGATAGATGTGGGTCTAATTTTAGTCTTTGTATATGGGGAGCCAGTTTTTGCAGCACTATTTATTAAAGAGTCTGCCTTTTATCTAGGTAGGGCAAAGGAAAAAAGAAGGCAAGATAACATAAGTATTGTTATGGTTTATGTCTAGTTGTCCCCCCAAAGCCTCATGGAGTCATTGGGCGGGGACTTCTAGAGTCTGAGACTTGATCCATGATCCCTGGGATTATGGGATTAGTACTGATGGGATTATGGGTGGAAGTACTTCTGGGATCATGGGTGTAGCCTAGGGCGGGAGCTAAGGCAGAGAGCCTGAATGTAATATAAAGAGAGACAGAGAGACAGACTAGAGCTCTAGCTGTTGCTGTTGCTCTGCTGCCGTGTTGGTTGGCTACCTCTGCCACCATTTTGTTGCTGTTCCACCGCCATGAACTGGATGCTCTCTGCTCTGTTCCACTCAGCCTTGGGCCAGCCGAATATGGACTGAAACCTCCACAAACTGTGAGCTAAATAAACCTTTCCTTCCTTCATCTTGAGTGTCGGGTATTTGTCTCAGCAACGAGTAAAAAGTAACTAATACAGAACTTGCTACCAGAGAAGTGGGGTCGTTGCTGTGACTATACCTGACAATGTGGATTATAAGCTTTTGGAAATGGCTTACGGGAAGAGATAGGAAAGGTTCAGAGATGTCAGCTAAAAACAAAGCAGTAGAATGGCTTCGGCTGTTCAGCTTGGGCGATTCTGGTCAGAGCTTAGACCAGAACACTGACAGAAGGCTTGCCTGTAAAGATCAGGCTGAGGAGGTTTCTGCTGGAAAAAAGGACAGCATTGGTCATTGGACTCCAGATGATTTGTGCTATGGATTGGCTGAAAGTCTTTCGGAATTTTGCTCTTGCCCAGAGACTTTGCCTAAGACTGAGATTAAGCATGGCGGACTGATTAATCTTTCAAGAGACATTTCAAAGCAGCAAACTATT
>PVJA010044047.1:0-16359 GCA_004027025.1 Myocastor coypus | reverse complement strand
TGCTCCTCTTCCTGCCTGAGCTCCAGTTGCTTTCGCTTTTGGACCTCTTGGTTGTGCAGATCTTCCATGGTCCAAAGTTCTCCTCGGTGTCTCATCGAGTCCTGCCTCGCCAGCATCTCCTGTGCTCGTGGCGAGCAGCCTCCAGCTCCGTCTCCCGCTTCTCACGGGCTTCCTCGATGCTGCGGTCCACTCGATCCTGAGGCTGCTTCTCCATCTCAGTGGCGCCTCCCAGCACGTGGCGTGTTCATATTCAGAGGAGCCAGGCTGTGTAGATCGAAGTGGCTGCTCTCGCCCCTTGTGAAATTCCTGGTTCTTTATAACAAGCTTTTTTGGAAGTCCTTCATCATCTCCCTGGTCCACAGGCTCTGCAGTCACAGGCCGAGGACATGTGGAGAGTGAGAAAGACCCTCCACTGCATCTGTGCAGCTGGCTTCCCTGAGAACTCCACAATGCCTTTTCTTCAGGGTCTTCCTCGATCATCCACAATGACTACAGCCCTTTCCACCTGGCCAGACACAGAAAAGGCTTCTTCCAGTAGTTCGTTGGACACGTACTGAGGAAGGTTTAGGACTGTAAGGGATGCACTAAGGCAGGCAAAGCACATGTGCACTTGTTTTCCACGGAGAGGCATATCATCCAGCTCACCTTTGGCAATCTCTGCAAGGGTTTGTGTTTCCAAGTGGGGAAAGCTTTCCTGTATATCTCAAATAGTTGCCTCATTTCCTCCTCAGTGATGTCAGAGGGAAGACTGCCCGCAAAGAGGTGGCTATGGTGGGTAAAGTCTTCCCTCCTGGTTTCCTAAAATTCTTCAGGTCAATTGTCAAACCTTCATTCTGGCTACTGGCCTGTTGCCCACCTGCACATACTGGTGGCTCCGGCTGCTCCTGCTGCGGCTGTTGCTGCTGCTCCTGCTGGTGATGCTGACGATGTTTCCTTGAAGTGTGCTTCTGTTCCTCCCAGGTAAAGGTCTCATTGCTCTGCATTTTTATACCCTCAACTTGATTGAAGACAGCAAAGGGCCTCCAGTCCTAACTTCAACTTCACCAGCACCAACAGTCCTCTCCACAGAGTAACAGCAAGCTGCCCAGGCTCCACTAGCTGGAAAAAAGACCTGGGGGCTTGTCCATTTGCACGAGACATACGAGGAGGAAGGAAAAGAAAACAGAGAAGGAAAACATGGAAACAAAGTGCAATGGTTGATACATTCTGTCAACTTGAGAAGATGATAAGTCTAAAGACGCCAGTGTCCTCACTTCGTAAACATCTGAGTGTAGGGAGCAGGTGTGAGGGCTACCCCTGCCCTGGGGGTGGGATAGCCTGCTTCCAATATAGAGGAGGAAAAGAGGCTCGCCTCCAGGCTTGTGCTCCTGCTGAGTTGGCTGTCTTCTGCAGCCCTGAAGTGTTGCCCCTGTGCCATGCCACCCTGCCTTGGAGCCTGCTGACTGTGGACTGAAAAGGCCCCAGAACTGTGAGGCTTTCTTTCCTTAATTTTTTGTGTTGAGTATTTTCTCTCAGAAACCAAAGAATAATAACCAAGACAGAATTTGATATCAGAGAATTGAGGTCATTGCTTTGACTATACCTAACCATATGGTATAAGAGCCTTTGAGAATAGCTTATGGGAAAAGTCTGGAAAGGTTCAGAGACATCACCTGAAAGAACAGAGCTGGAATGCCTTAGGCTCAGATTCTTCTCAGTGCTTGGATGATTGGAAAACCATTTAAGAGCAGGCTCTGGAGGTTTCTGTTGAGGACTGCACTGGCTGCTGGACTCCAGATGCTTTGTGCTGTGGTTTGGGAGAGAGTTTGTCTGCACTTTGCTCCTGTCCACAGACTGCCTGAGACTGAGATTAAGAGCACTGACTAATGAATGTGGCAAAAGAAACTTCAAAGCAGATGAATGCTGAGGCAGTGGCCTGGTTATTGATGGGGCTTTTAGCCAGATCATTGCTGCAAATGAAGAACAAATGGCCCAGCAGGATGAATTAAAGTATTGAGTTTGGTTTGGCCAGAAAGGAAGCTCCAGTAAAGCAAAGGACTGCAAAGATACAGAGCAGCTAACAATCTAGATTGCTGAGAAGGAACAGAGTGCAACAGATGGCCTGAGGGTACCACAAGAAGTAGCTTCCAGATTGCGAAAGTGAAAAGTTTTGCTCTGAGGAAAAAGTCCCAGAGCACCATGTTCCACAGAGGCAGCAGCACAGATGATATGTTCCTCAGAACTGGATCCAGAGTACCCAGTAACCCAGGCACTCGACTCCAGCAAATAAGAGAGAGAGAGAAGAAAGCCAGGCTACTGTTCCAGCTGGCAGCAGACCTTAGTAGCACCCACTTGGTATTGGTTTTAGTTGCATGTAGAATGCAAGAGTTGTGGGGTTTAGAAGGCTTCCACCCCAAACTCAAAAAATGTGAAAAGCCAGGCAGTGTGCCTCTCAGGGCAGTATGTGAAGCTGTGAGAGTGAATCCAGGGGTGCAATACAGGCCCCAGAAGTTTGGAGAAGCCAGGAACACAGATCATCTAAGGGAAGCTGCAAGGTGGGAGTGAAACAGGCCCAAGAGAGAAACTATGGTAGCTACCAATAACCAGTGGAAGCGCTACAGGGGAGCCATACAAGCCCTTTGGAGCACATAACTTGTCAGATTCCCTTAGATGCTGAACATGGGACCAACGTTTACTCTGCTGGATTTTGGACTTGCATTGGTCCTAACCCTTTGTATCTCCATTTGTAACTTTTGTAATGAAAATGCTTACCTTGTACCACTGAGTGTTAGAAGTATTTAACTTTTCGTTTGTATAGGGGATTGCTATTTATAAATTTAAGGGTCCTCACTTCATAGAAATCCTCATTCTCTGTAAGAGGAGGGTAGGCAGATGATGGTATGAGTGCTACCCCTGGCCTGGGAGTGGGATAATTTATAGGGAGGAAAAGAGGCTTGACCCCATGATTTTGCTCTTGCTACTTTTGCTGCTTTCTCTACCCTTGAAGTGTTGCCCCTGTGCCATGCTACCCTGCCTTGGAGCCAGCCGATTATGGACTGAATCCACCACAAGTCTAAGTACCAGATATTTTGTCTCTGCAACAACAGAAAAGTAACCAAGACACAAAGCTTTTATAAATAAGGAGAAGAGTTGAAGGGAGGGGGTGCATTTGGGAGATGAGAAAAAACAGTATATATTATGCTCTACACAAGTTCTCTATGATGAATGTGATCATTATGTATATCTAAAATATAAAAATAATTTTTTTTTAAAAAAGGTCTTATGCCAGGCTCTGGCTCTACCTTCCTCCCAAAACAGTTTCCCCAACTATGGATTCATTTGGCAGTAGAGGACATCCCTGAGCTTGTTCATCTAATTATCAGTGGGGAAATGAGTTTTAATTTTAGCCACTGTTCTTAATGCCATCTGTATTCCAAAGCAATTTTTGCATATTCAGAAGAATATGGACACTGTTAAATAAACCTCAGATAAATTAATTTAAGCGCATGACCTCCGCGAAGGAATGGAGAACTGTCCTTTGCCAGAGCACTCACTGAACATAATCTTTAAAGTTTAAACATTAGAATGTAAAGAACAAGCCGGGTGTGATGGCACACACCTGTAATCCCAGCACTCGGGAGGCTGAGGCGGGAGGATCGGTGAGAGTTCGAGACCAGCCTGGGCTACAAAACTGAGCTCAAGGCCAGCCTGAACTGTACAGCGAGACCCTGTCTCAAAAAGACAAAAAAAAAAAAAAAAAAAAAAAAAAAGAACGTAAAGAACAAGACAGGAGAAGATTTCTAATGAAACCAAACAACTTTGATCTTTTAGAGCAAAAGTCCCATACTCGAAGGATGTTTCCCGCCACTGCCATGTCGGTTGGACCTGACTGTCGAAGGCCTGAGTAGCCTCTGCACTTTGTACCGCACAGTGAAGAACAGACAGCTTCCTAGGGTGTCTTGCTGCCTTATGAAAGGAAACATCAGTGACTTCCTTGGAGGGAGGCATTTATTGCGAGGGAAGTAGAAGACATCCAGCATCATCAGAAGTCTGCATGCTGACGACAACTGTGATGATGATAGTAATGAAGAAAAGGCAAAGGAGAAAGGGAAAGAAGAAGAGGGACAGAAAGGAAAAGGGAAAACAGAGTAAGAAGCACGATGCCAATAACGAGGTGGCAGAGGGAAAAGTACTATTTTTTATCATGGTGATGACTAACCACTCGAACTGGCCCAATTCCATGCTGGACCAACCCGTAATTACAAGTGTAGGGAACTGTTGGTCTCTCCATGTGATCTGCTGTACTCTGGGAAGAAATGGTGGCAGGAATGAGGAAAAGGCAGACAAGCCAAGAGCTGGGTCAGGTGGTGGCCCATTGTCTGATTGGCAAACCCCCAGAACAATAATAAGGGTATTTATTTATACCTTTGCAAAATATCATGCAACACAGATTGCTTAGTGATGAATAGCTGACATTAACCAGGCAGGATGGTTTTTTCAGGACTGAGACAGCTTGACTACTTTAGGCACTGAGGCTTAGTCCTGCTCCCAATTTCCAGCTGTAGTGGCTCCCAATACATAAGGAAAGGACCCCCACCTATCACCAATTCTACTACCACAAGCTTAAGATAATGGGAGACTTAATGATAGAACATAGAATTGTCTCTCAGCCTTCCCAATGTTCTTAGATTTCATCAGCATCCTGCAATACAAAAGTGTTATCCTCAGTTTACAGATGAAAAAACTATGGCTCAGAAGACTTGTCGGGACTGGAGAGCAGGTATCCAAACTTAAAGCCAACCTTTCCAGGTTCTGCGGTCCTTATGTATTTGGAAAGATAAATTTCTCTTCCTCACCAGATCCCTTACCGGAGGCTTCCTAAGTCCTTTGCACTACTGCAGCTGTAGGAAGAGTAACATGTTCTTTTTGGGCCTGCCTGGAGGGACATGTTCTCCCTCAAGGGCACCCATGAATAGGTTGCAGCCTTCAGGAATTGTTTAAATTTGGTTGTGTATTTTGGAAAAACACATTATCATCTAAAAGCAAATATGACTTTCTTATGGGAAGTCATTTCTCAAGTCATGTAAGTCAATTTATAAAATATAAATATAAAATATACTAGCTAGAATAAATTTATTTTCTGGAGGAAGTCCTTCAAACCTTAAATAAACATGGGTTTTCAGTAAAATTATCCTAGGTTCTAAATCTTTAGCAATTATTAGTTATTACCTTTGGGGAGTCACTTAACATTCTTCAGCTCCAAGGTTTCATTATTGGAATGCAGATATTACTACTTGCTTTACATGAAGGTAGTGATCATTAAATGAAGCATGACTTCAATAGAAAAATACCTTAATAGAAAAACTAATGTCATGACATTAATAGAAAAATTAATGTCTGAAAGTACTTTCTCCTTTCTATAAGTTGAAAGCATAAGCGCTGTCTTAATCTAGTTTTTATGATAAAATATGCAATAAAAATCATACAATGTTAAGGCAAAACTTTATAATTTTCTTAAGTATGTTAAATAATGAAATACAACATTTTATCTTCTGAAGTGCATTTATTTGAGATGGTTTCACTCTATAATTCAGGATGGCCTCAAACTCACCAATCCTCCTTTTTCAGCCTCCTGAGTCCTGGGATTGATTACAGGCATGTAGCACCATGCCCAGCATTGGAGCATCTTTAGAAGAATTTTTCTCCAACATAAATATGTTAAATTGATCAAGTGATTATTAGAATACGTGGATTTTCATATTGATATATAATGTACTTGAATACAACGAAGACTAGAAGTTATGGTAGACATCTGCATACAGTTTTAACTATCTTCATTTCAAGACACACCATAGGACTGTATTTCTTGGTTTGCATGGAACTACATAACTGGTCGTGGCTCATGAGCCACGAGGTGCTCAGTGACCACGTGAGCTCTTTCCGACTCTCCCTCTGACTTAGTACCCGTAATCAACTGACTAGGTCTCCGCATAAGGCTGTGTTCCCAAGTACGTTTCGTTGACCACAGGAGTCAGAAAACAAGAGGCCATGGAATTATTACCACATAGATCTTTCTGAATGTTCTGAGATGATTAACATAAACGAAAAAGGCCTCCAAGAAAAAAATAGGTATGAACTAGACTTTCTTCCTTTTAAATGGACGGAACACTATGTGTAGCCACACTCGCAAGTGTCTCTGTACACTCCTTCAGTTCTGCAGCAGACACACACAACAGACACAATTCCACCTAGTGATATGCACTGTGATGCATTCCTCACATGAAAATGGAAACCAAAATTAGATACAGAGAAAATTAAGAGTAGGTACAAAAGGTAATTTAATATTTGTTTCTCACCTAAAAGCTTTCTACATTTTATATGCTTTTAAAAATATCTGTTCATAAATAAATAAATAAATAAAAATTTAAAAAAACCTGTTTGTGTATTTATTTCTTCATATGCAATTTACACTCTGAATTCAATACTAAGTAATGTACATAAGTTCAAGGTAACTTTGACTATTCCATACATATAAAGCAAAAATAAAAAAGCACAGCTCATATTACGAATGCTAACAAAAAGAATTTAACATAATTTTAAACGATTTAAAAGGACCTAGTCAGTACCAGATTGCTTAAATAAAAGTAAACAAACATAATAAAATATCTCAATAAATAATTTTATTTTAAAATAACACATTTGCTATTACTATATAAGGCATCAAATCATGTAAGAAAAGTTTAGAACCTTAATAATTGCCTTTTTAATATAAAAACACAGTCCTCATCACATTATTTTTGCTTGGCAAAAAAAACCAGAACCAACACATGATTACCACATGTAAATCCTAAGTTTGCCAGATGGGCCTTACTGTCCTTGCTTTCTTTCATGAGATTTGTTTAGAGCCTGGCTAGGAAGCACAAAGATGGCAGTGGGAAATAGGCTGGTTGTTTCCAAAACATCCGAGAGTTACCAGAACTTGGAGGGAAGGAATGCATTGCCTATATTTTCCCATAATAAAGCAGTAATTCACAGTAAAATAATTTCTAAATATGCCACAGGCTTATGAGCCTGAAGTTGAAAGATTAAAAAAAAAGTGTATCAATTAACATTGTGGGGTGCTGTACAAACTTCTATAACTGTGGTTCTTATTCTGTGGTTGATTACAAATTCTTCATGACTTGTGAAAAGACTTGTTTGTAAAGTCAACCTTAAGGCACACCAAATTCCTGTAAGAAGATTATTCCAACAACAACTTTGGGATATTAAAGTTTTATTACTATAAAATATATCCTGACACATTTATAGGTTTGTGCACAGAAACTTGCATATCAACAGACAGAAGCCATGAGTATACTCTTAAGTGGAAACCATGGATTTCTGAAATCCATTTCAAGTGTTTCAATGTCTTTCTTTTTACAATATTAATGTTCTAGTTAGGCAAATTGTTTCCCAAAAAGTATATTCATTAAAGTGAGGAGAATATTATGGAATATTTCATAGACCATAAAATAATATAGCTGAAAATTAGATGAAAGACAACAATGTATTAGTCATCTGTCTTATGAGCTATTGTACAGCACAAAAAAACAACAGTGAGACTGGATTTTAACACTTGTTATTGAAATAATTCTTCATGTTTAGCTCTGGGGAAGGTACACACATTACAAACAACTAAGGGTCTGTTTTATTCTTTTCTTGCAGTGGAATCTAATTATGGTAGTAAGTCCTCCTGTAACGGCTGGACCAGTTTTTGGTAACATTAATTATTGCAATGGAGTCTGACCTTATGATTGAAGATCATTCTCTTAACATACATAGGATAGTGTCTCTTTAGGGATGATTAATCCAGGTGTAGTTTTTGTGTTCTTATCACTGCAGATGGGAAGGATAGTCAAACAACTATCTAGAACTTTTGCCTGTCCCAATCTAGTAAAAAGGAGCCCCTTAGGATCAGACCCTTAATTCCTGATATATAACTGGCATGGTGTCCCTTCACTCATTTGACCTAACCAGGGTGGATATAAAGAGTATACAAAATGATTCTAGTAGAGTGCTTTCTTTGTTTAAACTTGCACTTTAAAAACCATGTTCCATCACTGGTTGAACTGATAGGTTTGAGGCAATAAGACTCTGCTACTTTAAGCAGACAGCGAAGCTGATCAAGGCAAGTGGTGAAATAGCACAGAATAGAGGTACCCAGCAGTCATGTCAGTGAAAGCAACACAGCTCCCACATCCTTTCCACTTAGAAAGCAGCTCTGTACTCTGCAGAACCACACATAGCTCTCTGCAGGGAAGCCTTTGGAGAAGACACCCTTCATGTGAAAGGCCTGTACATCATATGATATAGTCTTCTTCAAGAGCTTCCAAAAGCTGGCAAGGAGCCCAAGCACTGCAACGCACAGCACAAATTCTACCATCATTTAGGATGTGCTAAATAGGCAGTTCTGTATAGACATTAAGAAGCTTGAACCATCCACTAGCAGCACATAGAACTCAACAGCAAAAAAGATAGCTTCTTTTATGATCCGCGTATGGCTGAAGCATGAGCTATGCTCTTATTAACATTAGGAAGAAACAGTGAGATCAGATTTTTGAAAACAGGTAAACAAGCTTAAGGTGCAGGACCTCTGTAAGTTCTGCTTTTTCACACCTGATAATAAAACCTTCTGCAGGTAATAGCTGTAAGGCCACAAATCTCCATGAAGGTTCCTAGACCAACATTATAGCTGGTGATCCTTTAGTGTCTCAACACTTTTACGTGTCCTGGCCAAAATATTTCTATTGTCAAAACACTCTGCAATGGTGTTTAATGTTGTGGGATTTTGTTCTAGGTTACCTTCATTTTTAAAATCAAGTAACCTTCATCTTCAATTCAGGCATTGACTACTCAAAACTAAATATATATGGAAAGCTACATAAGAGAATTATATCCAAATTATATCCCAGAGCCTATAGGAGTCATCTGGCTGATTTTCCAAACTGGTCCATTACTAGAAAGGTATACAGTCATAAAAGCTAAATTGTAAAAGAACTGTGCTTTCTATTTTAATAGATCTAAATAATGTTACTGAAATAAGAATTTAATTGCTAACTCAGCTTTTAAGTCTTTTGTTTTTCCCTTTTCCTTGTACCCAGAATCCAGCTCAGGACCTTGCACTTGCCAGGCAGGTGCTGTACCACTGAGCTAAATCCCTGACCCTCCATTGTAAATCTTAAGGAAATTTTTACAAAGTTCTCAGAAAGGAAAAAAAAAAAATTCTTGCAGGTTAACTTCCATCCCAACTTAAACAGGTATATTATTTCCTAAATAGCTTTTGCTTAATGTTAACTTTAGATCACATCTTCAATTTGGTAGCAAGATTCATTCAATGCTTCTCTCCCTTATCACCACTTTTACACAACTGAAAAGACATTCACACTGTAGCACTGCACACCAACAGGGCCATATATTATGCAGTCTAATCTATTTGTCTAACGAATCCTGCTTGACTATTACATAGTGATGCTTTTGTCTGCTGCACTGCTAAATAGAAGCAAGATGCAGTTGGTCTCACTTATGCTCTATGAATAAACATGCAGATTCTATAACTTTTTTTTTTAACCTAGACCTACTTGCTAATGCAAGCAGATTGTTTCCTCCCTGCCTCGACCTCATCCAATACAGCTTCTCATGTAGGCTAGCACTTGATAATTTATTTTTTATTTTTTTAGTACCTGCTTTTTTTTTCTATTTTGTGGGGGGGGAACCAAAATTTCAAAACAAAGACAATAACAATAGTTAATACATTGCATATTGTAATCTTCAAAGTAGTTACAGTGCAAGATGTATGCATAAAAAAGAAATCTCCAAATGATGTGACTGGGCAGTTTATAAACCTTCAGGACATAAAATGTATACTACTGGTAATGTGGCCTCAAAGGAAAGGACATGAGAGTCATAGTCCAACTGAACGTTTATCTAAAAAACACAATGAAACAGCTATGGAAAACAGAAAGGACTTCTCCTGAATCTTTTATATACCAGCCCCCTCCTGTTCTTTCTGCACTTCAGATGGATGCCCACGTACCCAGCCCACCAAATGGGTCTGACACCAAGTGCTCGCTCACATAAAATCCTGACTCCCACACTTCCACAGTGTTCACAGACAACACAAACTCAGATTTAGGATTAAAGTGATGACGTCTCCTACAGTGTAAGACTGGGCACAGTGAGGAAGAGTCCCATCCTAAAAAAATATTTCAGAGGCTGCATCTCTGCCACTTACTAACTGCCATCCACTGGATATGTGACCACACTGCTCAGCTTGTCCCTCCCTGACCAGGAAATTGTGCCTTAGGAGGCTAAAGCATGGTGACTAAGGGGTCCACACATAGGTGGCCAAAGGGTGCTTGTCCTCTATTGGGAAGCACTCTGGTGGGGGACATGGCTCCCACTGCATGGGCATCTGGACTTTCTCTTCCAATTGCAATATTTTGGCTGGGACATAAAGCAACCCATGGTAATGGCTGATGGCAAGCAACACAGCCTACCAGGCAAGGGCCCAAGAGTCTAGCTGCAAGCTACTGGAGATTTCTGCCAAACAACCACACTGAAACACCACATGGGAACAAGCTAGTGCCAACCATGACTCAGACTTGTCTCGATGGGCAGATGTCTGGAGGTGTGTCCTAAAAGTCTCAAGCTTTGCCCTTCTGGTATGAGAAGGGGCACAGACTTCAAAAGCACAGATAGCCAGGATGACAAAACTACAAACAGAAGTGGATTTTATAACAGCAACTGCTTTTACTACAATCAGAGAAAGGGCATGGGACACTGAAAGTATACAGTACTAACAATGAGGATTTATTTCATACTAGTCTTAAGATGATTTATATCGTTTTCTTTTATTAGAAAGTTTACTCTAATGACACAGTTGCCATTACTAAATACAGGAATAATTTAAATATAACGTTTTATAATTTTAAAAATAACCAACATTCTTAAGTTTCAAAAAATCCACACCTAGATATTTGCATTTTACTATCTAGCCAAACTGCAGTATGAAAAATCCAGCAAGAAAATGGATAAGCACCTTTGAGAATTAAATGCTTTACTACGTAACTCACATTTTTCACAGACTAGACTGCTAAACATCCCCATTGTATGTACAACTTCTGCCTACTCAAAATATACTATAACATAGTTTTACAAAAGAAATCATTTGTATATTGGGTCACTACAATTGTTTTGCCACACAAATAGAAGCTCACGGCCATTACAGACTGTTTACAGCTCTGAGGAAGCTAGGTGTGGCTGGCTGTGGTTTCTTATGCATTTTATACGAGTTTTCTTGTAAGCAGAAGATATTCAAGAGAAAAACTCACTGCTTGTTGATTTGTGAAATCTCACTGCTTGTTGATTTGTGAAATAAGTTAATTTTGCTTAGCAAGGAAGTCATACTATTAACGTCAGGAAACATGTTTTTACACAAAATGTCAAGGTAAGCTCTCACAAACCCAGTCAGAGCTAAGTCTGTACGGCAAGAGCTTCTTCCTCCACCAAGGACAGCTCCAGGGTGTTCTCATTAGTGCTGGTTTTCACCCTGAAGTTGAATGAACCATAGAGCTTTGTGGACTCTTTGGAGGAGGCAAATTGGCTTCGCCGATAAAGCTCTCCTTTCCACATTGACATCATCAGCAGACAAGACAGAACGACGCCCCCGAGTGTGAGCAGGCAGAGCCCTGCAATCACACACCGGTCCAGATGAGCCCCCAACCGTGCACTCTCCTTCTCTAAGCGTTCCATCTCCCGGGCTGCCACTGTGCTGGGATCCACAGTTACCTCCCGTGGGATGATGTAAGAAATGATCACCAGCAAGATACCAGTGACTAAGAACAAGATGGCACTGATGAAACCGTAGTCCACTGACGTCCCTGATGAGGTGGCTTCTGAACTTGCATCGTCTTCATCTTCAGATATTAAGGATATGGCAGCCTCGTGGGACCATTCACGTTGATTTCCCCAGCCCAGGTGTCCAGGGCCATTACTCCCTTTTGCTGAAGGGGTCCATGGGGTTCGCTGCTCCAAGTTGACATTCTCATCCACATAAGTAAAAGAAGTTTCTATCTCCTGGCTACAGCACTGGCAGACTTTCCGTTCTGATGTCATGTGGCTGTTCCCAGAAGGTCCTTCTGGGAAGAAGGCTAGCTGCACAAGACTTTCCTGCTGGGAGGTGGAGAGGGCTTCTAGGGAAGGGTGAGGTCGGGATCCTTCCATCTCAGCTGCTGTTGGTATAGACTCGCAGTACTGCTGACAGCACAACGCTCTGCTGGTGGCTGCCTCTTTCTGGTCTCCAGGTCCTTCTGCACCCCAGTTCCTGATACACAGCTCTGCCTGGCTGCCTTCTTTAGCAAGGCACTGGAGCTCCATACAGCTAGGTGGGTAGCCCCCAAAAATCTTCTAGACGTTGAGCTAGTAGCAGCACAGGTGAGGACCCAACACTGTAAGGCAGATGACGTGGTGCCTGCAGATCTGCTCGCAAGGGCCGCATTTCCACTGCGGTCCAGGGGACCTACACGGGACCTCTGCCCAACTCCTCCTACAAGGAACAGAACAAGGAGAGATACCCAGTGGCAGGAAAGTGTAAAAAGGGCAAATCATCTGATTTGTCACAGGGGTCAAAACTGACAAGACAGAAAAGGGACAGGGAGGAAGTGGCAGTGTCTCTGGAGAAAGCACACTACAGTCACCAAGCCAAATTTGTCCAAGGACTCACACATTCTGGTGACAGGATCCTCAAAGGAGAGGGCCGCAGGTTGCCTGTAAAAGACAAAAAGGCAAACAGGCAGGGGCCCCTTTTAACAGAACTGCTGAGACTTGAGGATTTGAAACACAGGCTTGCTAACAATTCAGTTACATTGTGTTGATACTCTGCTCACAAGGTATTCTAATGGAGATAGGTTTTAATAAACATGTGCTCCTATCAGCCGGGTCCCAGTGGGGCAACAGCTCATGTCTTAACTCAGCAGCCCTGAGGCAATGACTAGAGGCGACCACCAGCCACCTCCTCTAGGCTCCGTACTTCGTTCTGATCCGTGAGGAAGCATATGTCCGTCCCCAAAGATGCAGCCAGCACTTCACCATGACCTCTGCATCATGCCATGCTACTCCACACACACTTTCTGCTCCAAATGCGCATCTGCGACTCTCACTCAGCAAGTCTCAGAGGGCAGAGTTTCTCTTTCTCGATGGCTTGCTAATAAACAAGCACAGGAAGTTGCCCATTCAGGAAATTTTACAAACCGGTCTAGGAGGAGGCTGACAATGAGACTGATTATAAACCCAGAGCTGGATGAAGGGAAATCGCTGAGAAGCTATTTCCAAGGTTATCCCTGGGACTCCACGTCCTGAACTCATGCCCCTCCACCTCCCGTGTGGGTTTCTGTCCATCGGAAAGCCAGCTGCCCCTCTCTGTTGCTCCCACCACCTTCTGAGGAACAGAAAGCCACTTCCCACTGGCACTGTATGCTGGGTTTAACCAAAGATCCCTTTAATTTTGATTCCAAATCAGGGTGAGCACTGACCCTAACCCAAGATATACTGCTTATTATCAACGGTGGCAGGGTGGCCAAACCTCCCTGAGATCACAGGGCAAGTTACTCAGAGGGCTTTCAGAGACTGTTTTTACCTGTTAAACATATGTCTTCTATCATCAGTTTCTCTGCGCCCAGAACAGAGTGGCTACCCACACCACAAGGCGCAGGAGAGCTATGACCGAACCAGAGCCTTCTGCAGCCAAAGGAGGGTGCGCGCAAAAGATGCTCAGCCCGAGGCGCGGGGAAACCGCCCCCGCAGCCGCAGCCGCAGCCGCAGCCGGCCCGGGTCCCTCGACGCCGCCCAGCGGTCCCGGGTCCAGGACGACGAAGGGGCAGCGAGCCGTCGCCCAGCGCTCTCCCGACGCCGGCGTGCGGGGCCGCGGGGTCACCGGGGGCTCCGTCGTGCAGTCGGGTGAGATCGCGCCCGGCGCTCGTGCGCTGCCCTCCGCGGCCCCGGACCGGCGCCCTCTGCCTGCGGACCGCTCCCTCCCGGCCAGCCCGGCTCGCCGCACTCACCTTCCCCCTCCCACCGCGGAACAGAGAAGGCTCCGCTCCTCCGCGCTACCACGACTGCGCTCCGCCACTCGCGACACGAGACACACGCCCGCTGAGCGAGACCGAGACAGCCGGGCGTGGCGAGGGGCGGGGCGGGGCCGCAGTGGGTGGGGTTACGCTGGGCGGGGTGGGGCGGGGCACTCTCCCGCTGAGCATCCTGGGAGTTGTAGTCCAGAGCGCCACACGTCCTACCTGGCTCCTAGCCAAGGTTAGGTCTCTCTGCACCAAGACCCTGCATACACTTGGAGAAAGCTCTGACTTCCCTGCTGACTTGGGGTCCTGCAAAATCAAGGGTACCACAGAACGAGTGAGGAACTGGTTAGAAGCGATGTGTATTTGGTTCCAATAGTTTGCCAAGAAGTTTGCATATTTTGTGTTCATAGTTAAAAACACATCTTGAAAGATGTTACTAACCCTCACTTTTCAGAGCAGGAAGCAGCCTCTGGGAGATCAGGGGCCTCCTGCAAGGTTTCAGCAGCAGTATTGGCCACTTCTATGATGGCATCCAGCAGTATGGCTCCAGAGCCATTGACTGGCCCATAGATCAGGGAAAGGTGACCTCAGGGGAGGGGCTGCCCTTTCACCAAGTCACTCCGCTTAACGTGGTATCCGGGACCTGTTGAATGCATAAATAACAATGATTCAAAATGACACCACAAGTACGTTTGCTATTGCTATGCTCTTCTCTGAATTTTAGGTGAATTAATGAATTTAACTGCCACGGTTAATATAATTTATTTTATCTATCTATCTATCTATCTATCTGCACTTTAGGGAAGGCCTACAGGGTGTTCAGGGTCTCACTACTAAAGCAGACTCAGTGATCCACCTGTTTACAGCCTTCCCAAGAGATGGGATTACAGGCACGCGCCGCCCAGTCTCAATTGCCACCTCAGCATGCCCCAGGGGCGGGCCAGCACAGCAGACCTGGGAATGGAACCCCTGGCCCCTGCACCTGCTTGCAGGTGCTTTAATCTGCTGAACTATTTGGCTGGTCCTCACAGTTAATTTTAAAGATACTGTAAAGTCCTCGTTTTTATAGAGGAAAAAAGTGAGTTTTTAAAATTCTTCCTAGTATGGCACATGTCTTAAGTTACTTTTTTACACACTGGGACAAATACCCGACACTCAAAATGAAGGAAGGAAAGGTTTATTTAGCTTATAGTTACTGGAGGTTTCAGTCCATATTCAGCTGGCCCGAGGCTGAGTGGAACAGAGCAGAAAGCATCCAATTCATGGCGGCAGAACATCAATAATCATGACAGAGGCAACCAGCTAACCAGCAGAGAGCAATAGCAACAGCTTGAGTCTGTCTCTCTGCCGCTCTTTATATTCCAATCAGGCTCTCTGCCTTAGGATATCTGCTCTAGACCACATCCATAGTCCCAGCCATACTCAGAATGATAATCCTATCAGTATTAAAACACATAATCCCAGGGATCATGGATCAAGTCTCAAACTCTAGATCAATACCAAATCACATAATCCCAGTGACTCATGAGTCAAGTCTCAATCTGTAGAAGTCCCTGCCCCATGACTGCATGAGGCTTTGGGGGGACAACTAGACCTAAACCATAACAGCACAGCTTTGTATTTTGCAAAGGTAGGGCAAACACAGACAGATTCTCTGCTTGATGTTTTATTTTCCAAATTGAATACCAGAAGCCCAGAGGTAAGTGAACACTGTTGAAATCATCACTTTGGTCTTCATTCTTTCGGGTCTCCACCCTCTTTCACCCAGTGTGAACTGCATCAGTTACTCTCTGGGCATCTCTAGGCCCAGAGAATGGGCAGTTTATGGTTCAGATTTGTAAGGATCTGTTAGTCTTACTGAGAACGGCTCTACCCAGTGGAGATAAGGCAACAGGAATAAGTAAAATAGAGACGAAGACAAAAAGCGGGACCAGGCGCTCGCTGGTCTGCCAGTGGGCAAGAGTAACCCGACACGCGCAAAACACGGTCCTTTTTTTTTTTTTTTTTTTTTTTTAAACATGACTTGGGTACTTTATTGTACATAACTTATATTTTAATAAAAAGATATAAAACAAAGCAGAAAAAAATTACAGAATAACAAAAATTAAGACAATTACTGATAGAAGACTGGGTGTATCTGTAATCCCAGTGTTTGAGAGGCTAAAAACAAGAGGATTACTATGAGTCTCATCTGTGTAGTAAGACCGTGTAGACCTTGTACTAAATACATTAATAAAAGAATCATTGATAGAGATAACTGCAAGAAAACACT
>PVJA010044046.1:0-16367 GCA_004027025.1 Myocastor coypus | reverse complement strand
TGTACATAAAACACAACACAAATTCCACTGAAAGACTTGTGGAGTGAATAACTAAATTCATTTCTTTTTTGTCTTTTTGAGACAGGGTCTCATTATGCAGTTCAGGCTGGCCTTGAGCTCACTTTTGTAGCCCAGGGTGGTCTCAAACTCGCACCGATCCTCCTGCCTCAGCTTCCCGAGTGCTGGGATTACAGGCGTGTGCCACCACGCCCGGCTAAAATAACTAAATTCAATAGTGTAGCTGGATAGAAATCAACATTCAAAAAATGAGTAGCATTCCTGGCCACAAAAAATAAACTCGATGAGGGAGAAATTAAGGAAACCACACCTCTCATAATAGCATCCAAGAAATGAGATGCCTAGCAATCAAGCTAACAAAGTAAATGCAAGATCTATACATTGAAAATCATAGTACTCTGAAAAAGGAAAGCGAAGGGGATATCAGAAAATGGAGAGATGTCCTTGAGAATAGATAGGGAGACCAAGCATATTAAAAATGGCCATATTCCCCAAGTTGTTATACAGGTTTAGCAGAATCCTGACCAAAATACTGCTAGCATACCTCACAGAACTAGAAAAAACAATATTTCTAAAATTTCTGGATCCAGAAGGGGCCTAGATATCAAAAGCAATCCTGGACGAAGATGGCAAGTCAGTGGCATCACAAACCCTGATTTGAAGTTGTAGCTATTAAATCACCAAGGTATTATCAAAACAAACAAACAACAAAAAAGAAATAGACCTGAGCAACACTGGAATACATTAGAAGATCCAAGCACAAGTCCAAATAAACACAGCCAACTTATCTTTGCTAAAGGGCCAACACATTCACTGGAATAAAGATAGCCTTTTTAATAAATGATGCTGGAAAAACTGGCTATGAGCATGCTGAAGACAAAAGCAACCCCATATCTTTCACCATGCACTAAAGTCAAAATAAATGAAACACTGAATATTAAAGTAGAAGCAGTAAATCAGCTGGGAGGAAAAACAAAGTAGAAATCTTGACGATATGGGGGTAGGCAGACTTCATGAATCAAACCAATATCACAAGGTAGATATTACAAAGAACTTATAACTGGGAACTCATCTAATCAAATTTTATGTAACAAAAGAAACCAGTGAAATGATAATCTACAGAATGGGAAAATTGTAGCCATGTGTCCCTCAGAGAAGTGACCTATCTAGTACATACAAAAAATTGAAACCTGCCCCAATTTAAAGACCCAATCTAAAAATGGGTGGCTGAGATAAATACACACTTCTCAGATGAAGGAATACAAATGGTAACTAAATATATGAAAAAAAAAATGTTCAATATCATTGTTCCATTGAGCGATGCAATCCCATCCCACCCCAGAAAGAATGGCTATGATCAAAAAATCAAGCAATAACAAATCATAGACAGGCTATGGGAAAAAAGAAACCATCATACACTGTTGCTGGTAATGCAGACTTGTGCATTCACTGTGGAGATCAGTGTGGAGATTCCTCCAAAAGCTAGGATTAGAGGTCCCATTTGGCCCAGCTATTCTCCGTCTGGGTATTTCCTCAGAAGAATTAAAAATGTCACATCACAGCAATATATGTGTATCCGTACTTATGGCATCACAACTTGAATTATCTCAGTCATGGAACCAATCTAAATGCCCATCGTGTCAGGCATATGGGTCAGTGACATAAGCACCTTGATGGAAAGTGCAAGGTCCTACGTTGGATCCCAGGCACCAAAAAATAAAAAATTAGATAAATAAATACCCATCAACAAATGAATGCATAAAAGATGTGGTCTTTATACAATGCAGCATTAATTGGCTACATAGAAGAATATATCTGAAACATTTCTAGATAAATAGATGAAATTTAATACCATACTCTTCAGTGAAATAAACCAGATCTATATGTGGACACAGCATATCGTCTCCTTGTTGTAAGAAGCCCAAAGCTAAATAAGGACTAAAATGTAAAATGGATATTGTGAAATGGAAAGAATCATTCAAAGAAACTAGGGTGGGGGAAAGGAGGAAGTCAAAAACACAAGAAAATTGTATGACCAGTGTTTCTGAGTTCCTCAAAAGGGAAGGTTTTTGCTAATATATTTGGAAAATTTTTTGTATATCTAGTGCATACAAAGAATTGAAAAAAATCACCCGCAATTCAAAAACCCAATCTAAAAGTGCACATCTGAGATGAGCATTGATATACATTCAAATGGGCACCTGAGACCCGCACATGTTGTACTCTTGAGTGCCTGCTTTGAAAATAGCTATACACAATATATTAACTGTTGCTGTTCGCCTATCATTTTCTGACAAAATTTTATTTATTTTTTAAGACATAAAGAAAGAAATCTAGTTTTGTAACAGTATCCAAACTATTTGACAGTATGAAACTAATACACTTTTATAATAATGTTTGTGTTTAAGTATTTAGAAGAGACAGAAATTACCCAAAGTTGTAGATGATTAAACAAATTATAGCCTATTTAATTGGAATAGTATTCAGTCAGTAAAAGTATGAAAGACATTTTCATGGTATAGATAATTTCCATGTATCTAGAATATATTCGTAGCACCATAACTTTAAACATAGGAAATTATAACTCTGTCAAATATGCACTGAAATTAATATATATAAGCAGATTAATCATTTTTATTATAATAACAACATTATAACAAATAATTTGTTATTATCAATGAGTGGGAATTAAAATACTTTTCCTTTTTTGTACTCAGATATGTCCTTTACATTAAATATTTATTCTATCAATTCAAGTTCTGTGTACACATTTAAATTTGATATATTCAGAAGATTCAAAATGTCAAATGCCACTCTAACCACTCCGCTGTCCATTTACCATTTAATATTATTTTTTTCCACCAGGTTACCACCCTGAATGCTTACATAACATTTCTTTTCTGGGAAGATTATTGGCTTCTTGGAAGTTAGTAACACATTTGGGTTTAACTTCCACAGAACTGTTCTTAACAATTACAAATATCCTTCCACAAACATATGAATAGAATCATGTCAAGCTCTTTGAATATTTAATATTCTGTTTCATTTATGTGCTAAATGAACATGTACCTGTTCAACTATACAGTTCCTGTGATTATATTTCCCTTCTTATACATTTACCTTGAAAATATTTTTAAGTTTTTATAATTTTAATGCTATACTTATATATTTATATATTTTTCTCTAAATGATAAGGTGCTATAACTAATTCCAGAATGTATTTTTTCTTATATTTTGAGTAGTTAACTGATGCTAGTCTCTCTTCTCTCTCTCTCTTGTCTCTCTTTCCTTCTCTCCCCCTCTCTCCTTCTCTTTTCCTCCTTTTCTCCCTCCATGTCTCTCTCCCCTCTCTCTGTCTCTGTCTCTGTCTCTCTCCCTCACTCTTTGTCTCTGTCTGTCTCTCTCACTGTCTTGCTCTCTCCCACCTTCTGTATTCTAACATAGTACATTGTTTTAATAAACCTGTATAGTATAGGTTTCATGTCAAAGAACATGTAGAAGATAAATTTGTTGGAACAATTAATGTCTAACAATACTATATCCTGCTCAAACATTTGATACAAAAGTCAGTTTAGTATAGATTTTCAGAAGGTTGAAATGATTTTTCAAAATTTTAAAAGAATGTTTAAATCTTTTCTGTTTCATTGTTTAAGTTTAGAGCTCAAATGACATCATACTTACTGATATCTGAGGACAGACATCTCCCAAGAAATTTTCAGTGGAGAACCGCCTGGATGATAGTGACACTACACCATGGGTCACATTGGCAGTGGTAGATTGGAGTTAATTGGCTAGAATTCCAGTAACTTTCTTGTGGAATTACAAGTAGAATTCCTGTGATGGGGCTCAGGAAAAGCTTTCAATAATTTTTAAATTCTTGGGGCCTGGCGGGATGGCTCAGTGGTCTAGAGCTCCTGCTTGGGGAAGTTTGGGCGGCTTCGGGGACTGAGGTTCGATCCCCGGCGCCACATGCTGCGCCAGCCCTGCCCTCGGGGTGGGTTGAGCCAGCCATGGAAATGAGTGAATGAACAAACGAAGGTTCTGAAACAAGAAAAAAAATAAATAAATAAAATTAAAAAAATAATAATAATTTTTAAATTCTTCATTTTAATCTTTACTTTCTGAAATTTCAAAAAGGTGTACCTCAGTCTAGGCTGTCATTTCACTAATTATGTTAATTATTCATTCCCTAAGAAATTACAACCCCATAATGAGGATTTTCACAAAATATTTGTAACTTCTCTCTTTCTGGAATTTTTATTACAGTTGCATGGTGGAGTTCTTGATAGATTTTTTTTTAATCTTTAATTTTTAATTTACTATTTTCAGATTTTGGAGAGATTCCTTCAAATTCATCTTCTGATTCTCTATTGATTTTTTTTTTTTTTGGTTTGTTCATGTAATTCTTTTGCCAAGAGCCTCACTCTAGACTGTGTTCACATTTAAAGAACACTATGGTATGCTAACTTCATAGTTATAGTTCTGAAAATTTATTGGTTTTTGAAGTTTTCATGCTTTTGCTGTGTTCTCTGTTTTATTTTCATTCTTCTTCCTGTTTTCTAAGCCATGGACTTTTGACATACCTGAAGTATTTTGCAAACTTGTATCTATAAATTAAGGTGGAGCACTAATGTTTCTCTTTTAAAAAGGTGATTGCAAGTTCATTACACATTCATCTTTTATTTTATAGGCTTCAGTTGACTAAATTGATGGAAACCAAGATATTGGAGTCATTTTTTAATGAATCTGTAGATAAGATTGTGTTGTGGTTTGTATCTAGGTGCCCCCCCCCCAAAAAAAAAAAGCTTCAGGTAGTCATGGAGTGGTAAGCTTCGGGAGTTGATATTAATTCACGATCCATTGCTGGGACTATGGACCTGAGTGCTACCCCTGCCCTAGGACAGATGGTCAGAAGACAATACGAGGAAGGGGAGGGGCTTGTTAGCCTCCACAGCTGCTGCTCCTCTCATCTTGCTGTTTTCCACCTCCATGAACTGCTGCCCTGTGCCATGTGCCACTGTACCTTGGAGCCAGCCTGGTACAGACTGAAACTTCCATCAACTGTGAGATAAATAAACCTTTCCTTTCTTAATTCTGGGTGTTGTGTATTTTGTCACAAGAAGGAGAGAAAACAAACCCACACAGTTTGCTTGATGGGACCATCCTCCTGATTTAGGAACAGGCAGAACTGAGATCTAAGACTAAGCCTGTGCGAGGACCACTGTACTGCCTTTAATTCTATTTTCAGGGAACCATTTATTCTGTTGCCTTCAGCAGTGCCTGCTATCATCTAGACCATCCTTTGTCAATTTGTGAACCTGAGAGAAGAAGCATTCTTTTTCATCCACGGTGGAAGAGGGAATCTGTGCGCCAACAACTCTTACTCTCCAAAATATTCTCTTGTGATATGAAAGGTTGGGTATTGTGAAATAGCTGGTCTTCCGAGGTCCTACAGCTTGCAGCACTACTGGAGGAAAAATAAATCCTAATTTTTATAAACTTACTCAACTCCTTGTACAGAGCGTATACACAAGAGAAAATGATAACGCATACGAGCCTACATTTTACACTTTTCTCAAGTGTGGGGTCTCCTACCACACTGTTCTCTGAGGTGATTACCGCTATAGAGTAATTGCATTGTAATTCCCCTCTAGTTTTAGAAAGGAAGAGATAAGTGATTTGACTTAATTTACTATATTTATCCTAATATTCTTTTTTTTTTTTTTTGCGGGACCGGGGTTCAAACTCATGACCTTGCACTTGCCACGCAGGCACTTGTGCCTCGGAGCTATCTCCCCAGACCCCCTATCCTAATATTCTTTAGCAGAAATTTATTTATTTATTTAACTGTTACCAGTAAAGTGTTTTGCCTTAATGATCAGCACAATCATAAATATTACTTAAAACTCTGCTGCTCTTGTTCTTAAAGCACCTGCTTCCAACTCAAACTGTATGTGAATCTGTGCATAAAGACACAGTGTGCTCACTGCGCTGGCTATTTGCTGTCTCCTCATTACTACACAGTTTTGTCACTGGCTCACTCGTGGTACCCATTCTGCTATGTCCCCCATTAGAGCATACAGTCATCCTGGAGATTCTGAGCAATTTCCGGCTATTCCTTCAGATTCCTAGATTATTGAAGAGAAAGGTGATACTTGGCAAACTGCACAGAATGATCTGTGAGTCTCCCACCTTGAGCTGGGGACAGATACCCAACTATTGGCTGGAGAAATAGTTCAGCAGGCTAAGAACTTGCTTGGCAGGTACAAGGACCCAAGTTCAATCCCCAGTACTGCAGGCCGTGCTAGCTGTGATACCCTACATGATGACCTGTGCCAATAGTCCAAGTGCTGGAGAGACCGACACAGGACCACTGAGACCCATATCAAATAATTAATTCATTTTGTAAAACGTGGGCAGGCACCAACACAACTATTATCAGAGTTATGCTTTCCAGATTTCAGACAGGTTCCTCTCCATGATGGACCTGAGAGCTCCACAACACTACTGTGTATTTCTCCAAGGAATTTCCTACTGTTCACATCTGGACCTTAGCCTTTTGCATTCAAAATTTTATCATATCCATGTTCAGGAGGTAGTTGCCCTCTGGGGTGATGGCTTGTATAAGCGCTGCTCTCAGGAGACTGAGGCATGAATTGGAATGGCAGACTTAAGATTCAGTGCAAGCTGTAACTGCTCAAGAGAATTGATAAGAGGGGCAGCCTGAGCTTTACCTCCACTCTTGTATGGAAGCCACTCAGGAAGCCAGATTATCAGAAGGCTGCTGGCTGAGCTTGAAATTAATAAGAGGTTTTAGTGATCAGTTTTGAATGTTTAATGGCAGACTGATGTATCCATTGGATGAGTGAAAATATGGACACATGGTGCCCAGAAGGAACCCGTATTCAGATTCAGTCTGTGAAAAGCCCTGCCCACATTAGGGCTCCCCGAGCACTGCCCAGTTTTACCAAGCTTCTTTCTGACTGATGCTTTCCATTTTATGTTCATCAATTTAATAATATTAGTTCAAGTATTTCAAGACCAAAAGTGTTTGACAATGCCTTTTATACATTTTATTTAAACCTTATCTCTTTTCTTTTTAATGAAGAGTGGTAGTTTCACTATCATTGCATTTGTAACAAAAACTAAAAAGGGAGTTTGACATTGTGTACCCCAAATATAATTTTAGTTATGTTTTCATTATATAATCTTATTCTATTTTTTTGTAGGCCTGTGCTCACTTGACTTAAGACTTTGAAAAGACAGCCATGTCTTTCTCATTCTCACTAGCATGAAGAGGTGTCAAATTGGTGGAATTAGTGAGGGAGCCATTAGTGATATGCAGCATAACGAGTGACTTTCTACTAATAGGTCTGTTATGGTTGTGTCTACTTGTCCTCCCAAAGCCTCATGCAGTCAAGAGGCAGGACTTCTTGAGTTTCAGACCAGCTCATGATACACTGGGATTTTGCATCTTAGTACTTCTGGAATTATGGATCTTAGTATTGAGATTATGGGTGTGATATGAGGTAGGTATCCTGAGGCAGATAGCCTGAATGTATTATAAGAGAGACAGAAAAGCAGGTTCTCTCTCTCTCTCTCCCCCTCCCTGTTGCCTTTGTTGAAATTGCTCAGCCACCATGAACCACTGGTCTCTGCCATGTGCCAGTCTGCATTGGAGCTGGCTGAGTATGGACTGAAACCTCCAGTAACTGTGAGCTGAATAAACCTTTCCTTCCTGCATTCTGGGTGTCGGGTATTTGTTCCAGCAATGAAAGAGAGTAACAGACAGAATTTGGTATTGCAGGAGTGCAGTCACTGCTGTGACTAATCTGATCATGTGGATCATGAGTTTTTAGAAGTGGCTGGGAAGAGAGAGAAGGTTGGAGAGGCTGCCTACTTGCAAAGGGCTGGATAAACTTCAGCTGAATAAACTTCAGCTCTTCTGTAGGCGAGATTCTGGCCAGAGCTCAGACCAGAAGACAGAAGGCCTGCCTGTAAAGACCAGGCTGGGGAGGTTTCTGTTGGGAAGAAAGACAGCATTGGCTGTTGAACTCCAGATGATTTATGCTATGGCTTGGCTGAAAGTCTAAATTTTGCTCATGCCCAGAGACTTTACCTAAGACTGAGATTAAGCATGGTGGACTGATTAATCTTTCAAAAAATATTTCAACGCAGTCAACTATTGGGACAGCGGCATGAGTGTTATTGGAGGCTTTTAGCCAGATTTATGTTGAAAATCAAGAGCAAACAGCAAAGCAGGATGATTTAAAATGTTATGAGTTTGGCCAGAAAAGAAGCTCTAATAAAGCTGTGGACTGCAAAAATAGAGCTGAAACAATCTCCATTGCTGGGGAGGAACCAGAGAATAAAAAAGATGGCCTGAGGGCATCACAGGGGTTGACATCTCTCTACCCTTTGCAGCCTCAGAATTACAAGGGAGAGAGATTTTGTGTTGAAAAGGAAGCTGCAGAGACCCAAGTTCCAAAATGGCAGCAGCAACCATACCAGGATCCAAAACGGTGCCAGTAGGGAGGATTCGTTTTTTGGAATCAGTGTCAGGGAGGATTCTTTTTTTGGAATCAGTGTCAGAGTACTCAGCAATCCAGGAACCCAAACCCTACAACCAAGAGAGAAGCAAGCCTGGCTACTGCTCCAGCTGGCAGCAGACCTTGGCTTCACAAGGCTCCACATGACATTGGTTTAGGCACATTCAGAATGTAGGAGTTGTTAGGTTAAGATGGCTTCCACCTTAATTTAAGAAGAAGGCCTGTGAGACCAGGCAGTGTGCACCTGAGAGGGTAGTGTGTGAAGCAGACAGCGAGAGGCCTATTCAGTGGAAACCTCACAAATTTGGAAAAGCCAGAAATGTACATTGTTTAAGGAAAACTTCAAAGAAGGAGCAAAGCTGGCCTAAGAGAGTAGCCATGGAAGCTATCACTAAGAGTGCCATAGGGGCAGAGTCGTGTAAGGTTTCAGAGTTCACAACTCAGTGCAGACTTTTTCGGATGTTTCAGCTTGAACTATGGGATTTCATGTTTGCCCTGCTAGAGTTTGGACTTGTGTTAGTACCAGTCTTTTGTATTACGCTGCTGTTTACAACTTTTGGAATGGTAACGTTTATCTTGTGCCTCTGAATGTTGGATGTGTTTAACTTTTCTTTTGTACAGGTGCTCAAGGTGAAGCACTTGCCTTGGATCTTGGAGGAGACTTGCAACTCTGACTTTTCAGCAATGCTGAGTCTGTTGGGACTTTGGCAACTCTTAGAAATGGACTAAAATGTCTTTTGCACAAAGGGATGTGCATGAGACTTCGAGGGTCCAGAGGCAGAATGTCATGGTTTGTGTCTAGTTGTCCCCAAAAGCCTCATGTAGTCATAGGGAAGGGACTTCTTGGGTTTGAGACTAACTCATGATCCGCTGGGGTTATGTGTTTTAGTACTCCTGGGATTATGGTGTGGCCTGAAGCAGATATCCTGAGTCAGAGAGCCTGAAACTAATATGAAAGAGAGAGAAACAGACTCTCTCTCTCTCTCTCTCTCTCTCTCTCTCTCTCTCTCTCTCTCTCTCTCTCTCTCTTTCACCTCTGTTGTAATTGCTCTGCCTTCATGAACTGCTGCTTTTTGCCATGTACGTCTCGGCCTTAGAGTCAGCCGAGTATGGACTGAAACCTTCAGTAACTTTGAGCTAAAGAAACCTTTCCTTCTTTCATTTTGGGTGTCGGGCATTTGTCCCATCAACAAGAGAAGAGTAACTGAGACAATGTCTGTATCTTCGCTGCGGACATTGTTCAGAGTTAAAGTAACCCTTTCCAGATGCAAAGAGAAGCTGATATAACTGAACATGTGAGTATTTTCATGACAATAAATTATGCCAGAATCTAAGTCGGTTTATGTGGAAATAGTGGCCAGCAAAGAAAGTAAAACAGGAAGGAGTAGTAATGGAGAAGAAGCCGGTACATACATGTAAATAGCAGGTGACTCTTGGATCACTTGGGGGTTTCAAAAATAAAGTGAGAAATGTCATAATGGCTGTGGTTCCTATTACAGCTGGTACACTAAAAGCCCTTTGGGGATTTTGCCAAGGCTCCCTCAGTCTCTTGGGATATGTCTTTTAGTGGTTTTGTTTGATTTTTTTTTTCCTTTGAGAATAATGATGTGAAGAGGCTTAACACAAGTTCAGTTAGGAATTAGACTGCAGCCCAAGACTTGACTCCCTTGTCAGTTGCTTTTCTCTTGTTGCTGTAATGAAATAGCCAACACTCCAAATAAAGGAAGGTAAAGTTTGTTCAGCTGACAGTTAGCGGAGGGTTCAGCCCATACTCAGCTGCCTCCAAGGCAGAGTGGCACATGGCAGAGGATAGTAGTTCATGTGTGCAGAAGACAGCAAAGATCAGAGGGAGGAATAGCAGCTACAGCACCTAGCAAGCTTCTCTCCCTTCCTTATATTGCATTCAGGCAATCTGCCCCAGGCTGGGTGAGGCATTCACACCCATAATCCCAATATTGGATCGCGAATGAGTCACAAACTCTAGAAGCTGCTCTAATGACTGCACGAGGCTTTGTGGAGACCACCAAACACAAATCATAACTTCTACAGTCAGAATCCAATAAATGTAAACATAAATTTTCAAGAAAAGATTAGAACATAACATTGTTAACTAGTTATGAGTTTCCTTCTAGAGATTCTTTCTAGGTTCTTCTTGTTCCTAAAAATGTTGAATAAGACAAGCAAACAAGTTAGTGAGGCTTTCCCTTATTAGAAAAAGGGCAGCATTATACATTGCAGAGTATGGATGAACTAAAGGTAAAGAAAGAAGAATACTCAAGAGGCTGAGAGTGGATCCTTGGAAATAGCACAGTGGCAGGAGGCTAACGGTGGCTGTGAGGGTTTGTGTCTGAAGTCCCCCTAAACTCCCATACAGTCCTGTGGGGGATTTTTAGAGAGAGCAGAATCTAGAGTTTGTGAAGGGTTCATTGTCTGGTGCTGGGATGATGGGTGTGAGTGTGACATCCTCTCTCGAGTGGGTAGCGTACGGATAACTTAGGGAACAGAAAGAGTCTCTGCTTGTTCCTCCCCTTTTGCTCCTGCTACTTTTGCTGTCTTCTCCCCTGGCTCCAGGTCAGCCTGCCCTTCTGCCAGCTGGTTATGGACTGGGCCATCTGCTCACAAACTGAGCTGAGTAAACTTTTCCTTTCTTCATCTTGCGCATCAGGTATTTTGTCTCAGCCACGACAGAAACGTAACGAAGGTAGTGGCCTTCTCTGACCCGCACGTGGGTCAGCACATGGGTTCTCACCTGGGGAAGGAGCGGGGATTAAGACAAAGACAGGGCAAGAGACACGAGAAATGGAGACAAGGCAGGATTCTGATCAAGTCTCGTTTATTGAAGAAGTGAACGGGTTTAAGTAAAGGTAGCAGGGGAAACGGAATCTGCGGAATCTGCTGTCAGTGGTTATCTTGCAAGCAGGGGAGGTCTTAAGGCCCAAGAAATGCTCTTGTTTCAGCATTACAATAGAGAGGCTCTCACAAGGCGGCTCCCCACAGCCTTCCTTTGTATTTCCTACTCTTCATACTGAGGCCAGATCTAGTTTGTCCAATCAAACATTTCCTGGAGTTCTCACAAAAAGAGTTCAAAAATACCACTTTCTGACTGATTCAAGGTCCAGGATTTGGGTTCATGTCTCCTCAGTATCCATGATTGACCTATAACACTCATTTACCCAGAGGGCCTACAATATCCTAAACTCTTGTCTTGGAACTATATAGTCAGAAAGACAGACAGACAGACAGACAGACAGACAGACAGACAGACAGGAGAGAAATTTCAAGGCAAGCCTCAAAGTATTCACCTTATAAACAAAAAAGAGCTACTTAAAATGATAGCATAAAGAAAAAAAACAACAAAGCCAGAGTGCTAGAGATAGCAATAGCACCTGTTAAATTATAAACAATATGCTAGTGAACAAACAATGAAATAAATAAGACTTTTTGTAAAAAAAAAAAAACATGTCTTTTATCTACATTATGACTGGATGATCAGAGAGAGAGAGTGAGGAGATAGAGAGAGAGACAGAGACAGAGAGACAAAGAGACAAAGAGAGAGACAGAGATGGAGACAGAGACAGAGAGACAGAGACTGGAATGAAAAAGGCACCATTCTAGACACTGCAGATATAAAAATGAGCTAATAAGAAACTAAAAACTTCATATTAATAATATTGATTGCTCTTATAAAGTGAACAAATAATTTTTAAAAACTATAACTAACCAAAGCTCAGGCCAATCATTTACCAAACATGAAAACTTTTGTATCTATTAAGGAAATTGAATTCATAGTTTAAATAATTCCAATAAACTCCATGTGCAGTTGGCTTCACAGTTGTATCTAACAACACTAATATGTTGCTAGTACGGATAAGAAAAACTTTAATTCTATATAAATTATTTCAGCAAATAAAAATGCTTTTGAGGTAACCTTATGAGTCTAGTGTTACTTTCATGCTAAAATTTATCAGTGGAAACAAAGGATTATAGGAAAGCTGTTGTGTGCTGTGATCCGGAGCTGAAAGAAATGACGAGAAGACCCAATGAATGTAGCTTCAGAGGTCTCGCTGAGATGTGTCTCTCTCGAAGTGAGCTCAGAACTCTAGAAGCATCTCCTTTTTATTCAGGCCATACAATAGAAGATTTCCAGGGAGGAGAGGGGATAATCACCAACATCTCAAGCAAGGGTGGTGACATCAATCAGGATTAAGCTGTTACACCTTTTTAAATCCTAGTTTTCTAAAATCCCTAAGTAACAGATTACAACCCACCCTAGGCTTTATTGTTTATGTTTATTGTTTATTGTTTATTGTTCTTCGCTTCTTAGTTTCTTATCTCAACAGAAAACTACAAAATAATTCCCATAGATGTAATTTTTTGAAGTATTAAAGAATAGATCCCAGAAATAGATTAAAGCACAGAAAAATATAAACTATTCTGCATATGCACCTGAGTAGATCTTTTTCTTTCTTCCCTTTGGCCTTTTCCTCATCCAAGTATTGACAATTTCTGCTGACCTTTTGAAGGCAGCAGTTCATGCTAAAATTTCTTTTTTTAATTATTCTTATGGATCTTTCTTTCCTCTTTTGAATTTCTTATTTTTTTGTTATTGTTCTTTAAACAAATTCTACATGTTTATATCTGATCATCTGAACAACTAAAGATAGCATGATATAATATAACAGCCATTTTCAAATTTTTATCATTTAATTTAGTGAAATCTTGTATTATTTCTAATTATGTTTTTTTCTATCACTATTTTCTATTCTTTAAAAATTAAAAAATAGTGAATCATTATCATATAAAATTTTTGAGGAATAATAGTCCATTAAAAAATTTTAAAATTAATGAAGTTTGTCATGCAAGCATATTTCAAATAAAAATCATCTCAATAGGTGTGTAGTAAATTATTTGACAAAATTCAAAATCCATTATGATGAAAGTACTAAATAGGAAAGAATGAGAACAGAGCTTCACCAAGATGAAATAAGACATCAATAATAACGTGACATCAATATGACAACAAAAAATAATATAAAATAATATTATAATAATGAAAATTTAACTCCTTTTCAATATAATGTTGATCTAATCAAAATGAAAATCTCAGACTGGGAGAGAAGATATATCAACTGAATCCCAGGTGAAAGAAAGTATTGTAAGTGGACTATACAAACAATTCTTATTACTCCATAGTATGAAAAGAAATGAGCTTTCTATTTTTTTAATTTAATTTTTTTCTGGGCATTTAGTACAGGGTCTACAGGGTCTCACTACACAGGTCAGACTTGCAGTGATCTTCCTGCTTTCAGCCTCCCAAGCATTGAGATTACAGGGAAAATAAGCTTTTTTTTTTTTTTTTTTTTTTTTAATAGGCGGCTCAGCCTGCCTTGGGTTTGGGGCTGGTGTAGCATGTGGTGCTGGGGATCGAATCGCCATCCCTGCAGTTGCCTAAGCTTTCCTAAGCATCTTTGCCTTGAACGGTGTAATGAAAAAGAAAGCGCTTTAGTCCACCCAACCATTTCGCTGGCCTGAAAATGAGTTTTTTTTTAAAGAGGGAAAAATGGTTAAAATTTTTTATCAGTGAAAAAATACAGATGGAAATGAGCACATGAAAATATGTTTGCTTTCCAGGGCCACCATTTGGGACCTCGCTCTTGTCCCTCTCTTGGACAGGAGCTTTCTTTCCCTCAATATGTTCTGCTCATTAAAAGAAAAGATGTTTGCTTTCATTCATTATTTGGAAAATGTATATCAAAAGCATAATGAGCCCTTGCTACACTCTTATTAAAATGACAAAGTTCTGGCAATATCAATTGTTTTTTTAAAAAATGCACGTTAATTCAAAGATTTGCATATTGCCTGTATAACTGAAAACTGGTGTAATGTCTTGAAAGTTTCTAAATAACAAATGTCGGCCAGGCTATGGGGAAAAATGATTACTCTCCACTGTAGATAGGAGTGTGGGCAGGTACGACCACTGTGGGATCAGTGTGGAGATTCTGCACAGCCCTGGGAGCAGGGGTTCCGGTGGACTCAGCTCTTCTCCTTCTTGGCACCTTCCCAAAATTATTAAAAGCATCACACCACAGGAACAGGCACACTCATGTTTATAGCAGCATGGTTTGTAATAGCTAAATCTTTAAAGCAACCCAAATCTCATCAACTGACACACTGATAAAAACAAGTTGCATATTTTTATAAAATGAAGCTCTTCTGAGACATAAAGGATAAACTTGAGACATTTACAGCTAAATGGATGGACCTTGAGACCAGATAAACCAAATAAACCCAACACATACGTGTAAGTATCCCATTATCTCTCTGGTGTGAGAAACTTAGCCAGATAGCTCAGTGAACTAAAGTACCTGCTCAGGCAGATGCAGAGCCCAGGGGCTGTGCCCTGCGGGCCTTGCTGACCCATGCCCTGGGCACACTGAGAAGGAGAATGAGACTGGGCGTGGTGGCAGATGCCTGTGATCGCAGCTCTTGGGAGGCTGAACACAGGATCACTAAGAGTCTGGTCTGTGTGTGGGGGACCCTGTAGAACCTGTACTAAATGCTGGAAAGAAGGGAGAAAACAGTGTAAGAAAATGAATAATAGGTACTGTGGAAGAGGAAGTCATTTTTCAAGGGAGAAGAGAAATTGAAAGGTGTAATGAAAAACAAAAAGAGGATAAAATGGAAAAAAAGGGTAAGTAAGGAGGCGAAGAGGGCTTGGCAAGAGGGGGAGGGAACAGGAAACAAAAAAAGAGCTGAGATATACCATGCACAGGAAGCTCAAGGGTCAGTGTTCGATCCCTGGTCCTGCATGCTTCACTGGCCTCACCCCTGGGGTCTGAGCCCGTGGCAGAGTCTGGGCATGGTGGCACATGCCTGTAATTCCGGTGCTGGGGAGGCTGAAAGTAGGAGGATCACTATGAGTTCAAGCTTTGTAGTGAGACCATGTACCAATTACACAAATGAAACAAACAAACAAACAAACAAACAAAAAACCCAACAAAAGTCTACAAGTATAAATTGATGAATGTGATCTTTATGTATATCTAAATTGTTCCCATAAATTTAATTTTAAAAATTAAAAAGAACACCAAGTAAAAAAGGAAAAAGTCAAGCAGTTTCCTAAATACTTTTAAATTAATTTTCAGTACATCGTTGTAGCACTTAACAGTTGTATTCATTCCAGGGAACCAAGTACTTTTTAAAAATACTCTACAGGAGTCCCACTTCTCAGCATTTATATGAGAGAAAGAAAAATCACTGTGTGTAGTAACAGCTGAATTTAACGATTGGGGCTGCCTGGTGTATAGTCACTAAACCCAGAGATGACTGAAGCATCTATAAGTTGGTGAATGAATTAAAAAAAAATGTGTTGTATGTCTAATCAAAGTCGTGAAATCCAATAATGGGCTTTATTAGACTATCAATAGGCATAGCAATATAGACAAGTCACAGAGTCATAACACCATGTGCAAAAGATAATGCACAAAAAGTTTCCTAAGGAATGATTCCATCAATACTAAAATCTAACAAGCAAAAACTATGGGGAAAAAGTAATAGCACTGGTTTATTAGGCTTAGATTGTTAAAGAACGTTAAGTGTGGAGTTAAGGCTTAAAGGTTTGAAGATACTTATTTGAGATAATGAAATTATACGAGGTCTTAATGATGGAAGTGGCTATATACCTGCTCCCCGTCATCTAAAATTAGCCCTAAAATTTTACTTACGTTTTACACTATGTATATTTTAGGAATCTAGAAATTATCTACAGAATTTTCATCTCTCATCCTCCTTCTCTCTCTC
>PVJA010044044.1:0-16355 GCA_004027025.1 Myocastor coypus | reverse complement strand
CCGCAGGTAAAGATTAGGTTTCAACACTGACCTTTGACTATCCCACAAACAATTAGCATTACACCATAATATGCCATCAAGGCAATTTTTTATACTGAAGAAACTGAAAGTAAAAACTGTTATTTGTAAACTTTTATATGAAATGTAGCTCTTGAAGTGAAAATAAAAAATAAAAGGTGTCCATATACTATTGAATTCAAAAAATAAAAATAAAAAAATAAAAAGGCAGTAACAGTTTATCCTGATTGATGTCTCCACCCTTACTTGAGACATTGGTGTAACAGTTTATCCTGGTTGATATCTCTGCCCTTACTTGAGACGTTGGTAATTATCTCCTCTCCTCCTTGTAATCCTTCTGTTGTATGACCTAAATAAAAAGGAGATGCTTTGGGAGTTCTGGGCTCACTTTGAGAGAGGTCTCAGTGAGTCCTCTGAGCTACCTTCATCAGGTAGCTTCATTCTTGTTTCTTTCTGCACTGGATCACAACATACACAAGTGACTGTCACCTTTTATGGATTAAAAAAGAACTAATGACAGTGTCTATTGTTTGCAGTACTTGTTAATGTGCAAGAACAAGAGAATGAATGGTGTGTTCAATCATTCTGGCACCTACATGTGTGTCATCCAAGACGTAGAAATACAGTGTCATCACTGGTTTAAGCAGAGCATAAGTAAGCTAGTTTGCAGCAGGCTAGTTAGTGTAATATTCTTCCAAGGGAAAGGGAAAAGAGCACATGTGGGCTGAGCATTTATTGCCTTTCTCCTTCTTTAAAAACTTCCCTCTAAAGCAAAATATCTCTTTTTTATAGAAAATCATGTAATGCTGAAAGGTATAAGGAAGACAGTAAAAATTACTCTTACTGGTTGGAAATGTAGTTTGCATAGCTTGCACAACACCCTGGGTTTGGTCCCCAATACGGAAAAAAGTACCTTTTCCTTGGCTGTAAAATAAAGTAACAACTTTGTAATTTCTCAATACTTTTTCAAGATTTATTTTTATATTTTCTCTGCTACCATATGTATTTATTACTTCATTATGATAAAATGAATATAACACATATGAATATACATATACACATGTGGATATAAATGGTCTAGGCCTAAAAAGTCTAGTTTAAAAAAAGCCAAATTTCAGATCAAAACACGTTACAGATCTTTTTGAAAAGGAAATAAAGAATTGATCATTTAATCCATCTGTTACATATAATAAGACTGAGTATACTTCTTATTTTGTTTTCCTTTTCTAGTTGAAATATATTCAGCTCCAGCCAGGTATGGTGGCACATGCCTATAATCTCAGCCCTTGGGAGGCTGAGGGAGGAGGATAGATGTGAGTTCAAGACCAGCCTGGGCTACAAAAGTGAGCTCAAGGCCAGCCTGAATTGCATAGTGAGACCCTGTCTCAAAAAGACAAACAGACATATAATCAGTTCCATTTTGGATCAAAAACTAGAGAAAAGAAGTGACATTCTGGATATCTCCTCAAATTAATCTCTAATGCCCTGACTACTTCTTGGGATAAACACATAATAATTTCAGTGGACTTGCCAGAAATGAAACTAGTGATTTCAGTTGATGATGGCCTTGCCTCAGGGGTTTTCCTCTGAGAATTTGCCATTATATCTATAAAGGCATATCCATCATAGAAGGAAGAGGAACACTAGCTAGTATTCACTAAGACTAGATGGTAGAATACGAAAGAGGTGGTGCTTGAGATCTCCCATATGTAATGAAAAGAACTGAACAGGAGCAGAATCAGGAAACTCTTTCTTTCTTTTTTTTAATTTTTTTTTAATTTTTGTATTTTAGAGCAGGGTTGGTCTACAGGGTCTCACTACACAGGTCAGAGTCACTGATTTTTCTGCTTTCAGCTTCCCAAGTGCTGGGATTATAGGTGCACACCACTATACTCAGTCAGACCAAGGATTGAACCTCTGACCCCTGCATCTGCCTAAGCAGGCACTTTAATCCACTGAGCCATCTGGCCAGCCCTAGGAAATACTCCTTTATAACTTTTGTTTTGGCAGTATATTTTCTGGATGTGAAATGACCTAGAAAATATGAATTTTCTTCCAATTGAGAATTTATGGTAGAATAAAGATGAGCCAAGGTCGCAGAGGCATGGAACTGTGAATATACATATACTATTGACAATTTTTATTTTCCAATTTTTGGAAAGTAAATTGGTTGTATCTTAATGATTTTCATGGTCTAGTTGGATGCTGGGCAGGAAATATTATGTAAGAATATCTATTAGCTGATAAAATGTGACACGCTAAAACTTTCTGGATGAGAATCACTCAAAATGCCATGGAAAAGTTCATTAGGGAATAAGGTACTATATAGTGCTGTGGTTTGAGTACATCTCCTAAGTTCATGTGTTGGAAATTTAATTTCCCAATGCCATAGTGTTGGGAGTGGGGTCTACTGGGGACTGTTTGGGTTATAGACTGGAGCCCTTATGAATGAATTAATGTCTTTCATTTATGAATTACTTCTTTCTTTAACCGAACTAGAGTAGTCATGAGAGTGGAATGTTTCTTTCTTTTCTAAGACTAGGGTCTCACTATGTGGCCATGCTAACCTTAAACTTGTGATTCTCATATGTCAGCATCCTGAGTATCTAAGAGACAAGCATATACCCCCATACCTGGTTTGAAGGTAGGCTGTTATAAAGCAAGTGCATCTCTCAAGTGCACACTCTCGCATGTACCGATTTCTACTTCCTGTGAGTTGAAGCAGCACAAAGCCCCATTAGATACAGTGATCTCATCTTGGACATCTTTGCCTCTAGTTCTTTATAAATTACTCAGTCTGAAGCATTCTATTATAACAGCAGAAAAATTGAGTGAGATTATGAGATATCTCCCCCAACTGAATGGATTAATGCCTTTCTTATACATGCCCATGTTTTTAAAACCAAGCCCATAGTTATCTGCTTGTTTTGATTATGGGCCAAATGACTACACAGGAAACTGTTAAAAATCATTCCAAGGTAGCAGAATGTCTCAGACTTCCCTTTAAAAAGCTAGCTGGTATCCGGGCGTGGTGGTGCACACTTGTAACCCCAGCACTTGGGAGGCTGAGGCAGCAGAATTGGCGTGAGTTCAAGACCAGCCAAGGCTACAAAAGTGAGCTCAAGGCCAGCCTGAACTGCATAGTGAGACCCTGTCTCAAAAAGACAAAAAAAAAAGAAAGCTAGCTGGTGTCAGGTCCCCATAAACAAAAGCTCACCTAAAGATCTAAAACTAGTAGAAGAGGTCAAAAGAACAATACTGTAGGCTAAGAAATATAGCTTTAGGAAATAGAGCTTATCTATCATCTAGGAGAGTAGGATAAATGTAATTGCCATGAGGCCAGGGGTTTCATTAGTTTTGCTCATTGCTGTAGTCCTAGTACATAAAGCAGTGAAATTCATTAAGTAAGTGTTGAATGAGGAAGTATATAAACATGGAATTGGGGGAATCTCAGGTAGCTTAGGTGGGAGGGAAGCCAAGCTAAAACAAATTAGATAAGTATAGCTCAACTCCAAATGAAATTAGGAGCCATCAAACTGGGAAAGCCCATGCTATC
Source organism: Myocastor coypus (assembly GCA_004027025.1). Taxonomy (NCBI): domain Eukaryota; kingdom Metazoa; phylum Chordata; class Mammalia; order Rodentia; family Myocastoridae; genus Myocastor; species Myocastor coypus. The sequence continues at coordinate 12,781 of PVJA010044044.1, read as the reverse complement.
TTTCCAGGATGCACAGTTAGTTGGACAGAAATATTTAGACCAAGGACACTGAGAAACATTGTTAATATAGCTGGACTCTTGATTAGCTGTTTATATTTGTTAGTGAATAACAAAGTTACCCTAAAACAGCAAAATTTTTTTGGCATTCAGAAGCAGCCTAACTGGGTGGTTCCAATGGAGTTCTCTTGAGAGGATGATGTCAAGCTGCTAACTAAGGCAAGTGATGTAAAGGCTTAACTATGGTTAGATAGTGTGCTGCAAGTGCATTCATAAGTTTGTTGGTAGACTTTAGCTTTTCCCTGGTTGTTAGCAGGCTGACAGTTTCTGGCCATGTCAGCCTCTGTATTCAAACATAATGCATTGATTGGGGGGAATGGGTGAAGGGAGATGGTGGAGAAGGAGAAGAAAGAAGAAAGGGATAGAGGGAAGGAGGGAGGGAAAGAAGGAGGGTCAAAATTTAGTAGTCTTTTAAAATCTAATCCCAGAAATGACATCCCAATATCTCTGTGATATATTGTTCACCCATGTGAGGACAAAGACTGTTTAAATGCGCAACAGTAAGCAAGGATTTTTAGATTCTGGCTCCTGGAATGACTGTGGGCAGTGTTCCAAAAACTATTGTCTGCTGCAGCCCTCAATGAGTTTATAGGCTATGTGTGACTGCAATAATGTTTAAATATTTTATAAAACATCTATACATTAAAAATGATATCCAAGACTGGATATGGTGGCATGTAACTGTAATCCTAGCTCTTGGGAGCCTGAACACAGGCAGATCAATGAGTCTGATCTACATAGTGAGACCCTGTAGACCCTGTACTAAAATACAAAAAAAAAGAAAAAGAAAAAAATTATACCAAAGATCTTTCCTATAGATTTCTGCTACAAGATTTGAAACACAAAGCAGAATGATCTTAAATTCATATAATTTTAGGCTTAAGATCTAAATTTTATTTCTAGTCTAACATTAATGGATTAGTCTTATCTGTTCAAGCTGTGTGGAGGAACAGAAAAAGTCACCTTTTCAACTCAGCTTTTATTAATTTTTTGAGAGTAAATCCTCTTAGTCACTCATTTTTTGACTTGTACAACCTCTTTTTGATGTTACAATTATCCCCTCTTGAGACTCCCTCAAACTCCTAGTAAAATCTTAAGAATAGAAATAAATCTGCATTTCCATTTAGAGCATTATGCCCACTAAAGTCTCTCAATATGTATAGATAATTCACTGAGAAGCAAAAGCATATGCTTGTGTCTTTGTCGCAATTAGAGTGTTATCTGTACTCAAATTGGCAAGGCTTTCCTTGGGCTGAAAGATGGAGACATTCTCCTGTGTGGAGTGTTTCTGTCAGCTCAAGTCTTCATGACTTATTGGTCTGCAGCTCCATTCCACAAGAGAAAAGTCTTACAAAATAAGCAGCCCTTGCGCATCTGGTTTAGAACCTACACAGAGCACACTAATGGGCTCAGCCCAGCACTCATCCTGAGCAGGCTCCCTTGGGTGGATGATGTGGACACACTGGACAAGAAGGGCCTCTTTGTCTCCCCTGACTACCAACCTGGCTAGCCCACAAGGAGTTAAGCTTTCCTGACTGCACACAGAGAAGCATTACCTGACCAAGCAATGCTTAATTGCTTCTCTAGAACCAGCAGGGGGTTGGTAGACACAGTGATCTAATAGTTTTTTTCCACAGCTATTGTTCTGATCACATGAGGGTTATTGGTAGTTCTTATAACCCAAATTTTCCAGATCCTAGCAATTGTTATGATACAGTTGAATTAACCTTTAAGCCATTTTGATCCTTAGATTCTCAAAGCTGCTGGACAATGAGGGTACAAGTTGCAAAACTTCAGCTGTTTTATACAACAACACAGTAAATAATCATTTTCCATTGTTTAGATAAATTCTACTAGTACCAATTAATAAACTTAATCTCAGCATTCTAGGGAGGGAGTAGTTTTATTAAAATACTGAGTTTCTCTGACGTGACATAATTCTTTACAATAAAGCTAATATAGGAAAATTTTACTGCTTGTTTGAAGGAACAGTGAGGTTTCTTATCACACTTTTATTTAAATTATGATTTGTGTAACACATGTTCTTCAACAAATCCTATTATAAAGATGTTATCCAAGTGATCTATTCTTGTTAAGAAGGCATTTTTGTCAAGCCTCTGGATACTATGAAAGTTATGATAGGAAGGATTGTTTTTATTATTTTCTAGAAAATACCATTTAACAAATGAGCTGCTTTTTTTTTTTTTTCAGAGCCAGAGATTGAACTTAGGCTCTTGTGCTTGACAGGCAGGCAACTATTCTACTGAGCTATCTCCCCAGCCCAACATTTAACAAATGAAAAACTTCACAAATAAATATTTTAAGTGAGCATGTTCTTCTAACTCTCTGTTCTTTTTTTCCCTCAATAATTTCTTCCCTGTGATTTTTCTCATTTGCATGAGGTGGGACTGCTTTGCAAGGAATTCTCACAAGGATTATCTTACTTTCCACAAGATGTGCTTAGTCTTTGTGTATAATGCTCCAAGAATGCAAACCAGAGCATACATTTGGGAGTATGGATGGAAAATATCCCCAACAGAGGATCTCTTGTCCCATGTGCCCATGACTTAAAGAAAAAAAAAAAATTTAAAGAGCACCTGGTTGTTATCAATGCCTTAAACAATGATCACTTTATACTCATCTGGTAACATTTAATAAGCACTTATTGAATTCCTACTTTGAGCCAGGCAGAAAAGTAGGTGCACTTAACAATAGATGTGTAGGGTAGTTATTAAGAACATGGCTTCTGCGATAGGATTGCTATTTCTGGCATGCTAATTGTATAGTACTGGTAAGCAACTAGTCCTCTCAGTGCCCTGTTTTCTTCAATTTTAGAGTGAAGATGATAAAATCTGTGAAAATAAAATGTTAACATGTATTGCATTTAGAACAGTACTTGGCATGCAGTAATTCTATATATTTTATTTGGGGGTTTTGTTATTAAAAAGAATCATAATATTAATAGATTGTTTTCATCTGAATTTTTTCTTGTCCACTCTTTTTATAGCCTCTTACAGTTACTTCTTGTTGAGTTTATATTTTCACAAGAGCTTTAAGTATTATAGAACTTTGTAATCTGAGATTTTTAGCTTATAGACAAAAACTAGCTCTGGAAATATTATATGAATAGCCCAAAGTAAAAAAGAAAGAAAGAAAAAAAAACTATTGGTTACAGTGCCAGGATTAGTTTTGTGTTTATGCTTCCTTCATTTAGGTTTAAAGGACAACATGGTATAGACTTGGGAATCTCTCGGACTTAAGCCTGAGACTCTAGGCTTATTCTTCTTCTGTTGCCATGATCCTGTCCACAAGTCACCATTTACCCCTCCAAACCCAAGTAGGAGGTTGTGGCCTTGAATGTCTTGACTAAGCTTTCCTAAGCAGGCACTTTAGACCACTGAGCCATCTTGCTGACCCTTGAATGTCCTGTAAAAAGAGTTCTGACCATGTCCCCAGACCCTAGTGTCTCGATTGATAGCAGGCACTAATGTAACAGCAAAGAAAAGGTATCCTTTTTCTTTGCACTGATTATAGAAATCCATCCAAATTAGCTTACACGAAAAGATTACTGAAAGATGTGAGAAACAAGCCTTGAGAAGTCTCCAAAAGACTAGAAAGTGTTCATGCTGCATTAGCATTTTATTTCTCTCATCTCTGCTAGAAAAGCAGTGTTGATTAATTCCCTGAGAACAGGTATCTCTACTTGGTATGAACGCGGCCACCACAAGCTGCAAACTCATGATGGCATAGCTCCTGATGCTTTGGCTGCACAGTTCTGGCTCACACAGCATGCTCATCAGAGGTAGGGGAAGGGAGGAAGCATCACGACTGGCCCAAGCAGAGGCATATGCTAAACTGGACTCTGGCCTGGAGTGGGCTGTCTCTGGAACAGAAGCAAGAAAGTGCCACAGAGGAGACAGTATGTTCCCAGACCAGCTTCTTCTGGGCAAGGAGTCAATTCACATTTTGTGTATGTGGATAGATTATAGAGTTCAAGTTAATTTGCTTGTAAACAGGGAAGATTAAATGCATACTTTGATAAATATTCTAAATACTTCATATTTTATAATGTACATCCTAGCTTCTGAAAATGTAAAGAGCGAGTCAGGGGAGATACACTTACCAACCATCCCTTGCTATAATAAATCTTTCTCTGACATCTGACATAGTGAGATTTTGTTTTTGTTTTTGTTTCTTTGAGACAGGGTTTTGCTGTGTAGTTTAGGTCAGCCTCATACTCACAGCAACTCTCCTGTCTCAGCCTCCCAAATTCTGGGATTATAGGCATCCACCATCATTCCTGGCCTCGTCATTCTGAGATTTAAGAGCCCAACCCAGCCTTCACATGGCAAATTACCCAATATTTCTCATCATTTACAATTTTATTAGGGTTTATAGTAAGTGGTTGTTTATAGCCACTGTAAGCCAAGAGACTATCTATTCTTGATTACATAGTTAATGGCAATCATGAACTAGAACTGAACTTTTGTCTCATCAAAAGTTCTTTCTCCATATTTTGCTAAATTGAGGCAAACAAGTATATTGATTTGTCTTTCTTGAGTTTTTTTTGTTTTGTTTTAGAAAGGCATTGATTACAGTGTACCGTAACCAGCTTCAGTGTATCTCCCAAGATATATTTGTTGAATGAGTAAACATTTTTGATCATAAATAAAAAACAGCAGGAAGCAGGGAGGTTGAATTTGAAGAGATCAGAGGGGGACCTGGGGAAACAGGGAAAGAAAGGAAGGCGAAGAGAAAACAAAATATCAATGTGCTACATGTCTATGTATTAATTCCTAAAGGTGAGCATAATGATGTATTGCAAATGTAGATGAGCAAACAGTGCAGTGAAGAGGCACTCATGAAAGAGGACTTCCAGAACTGCTTCAGAAATTATCAAGAAGGATAAGATACATATGTTCAAAGCAAAGTGGAGAAAGCCAAAGGTGATTAATGACTTTTTTTTTTTTAATAGCAGGAAGTGAATCCAGGACCTTGTGCCTGCCAGGCAGGCACTTACGCCACTGAGCTATCTCTAGGCTGAAGGTGATTAATGAAAGAGGAGAAAGTTGAAGGTGATTAATGAGTATGGGTCTTTTACTCTAATAAAACTTTTAAAAAATTAAGAAGTGTCTTTATTTATTTAAAGAGTGAAGTCTTGACAAGGTGGGAAATGGGAAAATCTGTAGAGTAAGGCCCACTAAATTCGCCTGACATGCATCCAGCAGGGCTGGCATTTTCTCCTTGAGTATTGGCAAAAGGAAGTCTTTCCTTGTTTTCTTTCCTGATTCAGATTGCCAGATCCTTGTGTTTGATGTTAAGTTGATATGACAGAGCATCCTGTTTACTTAGGTTAGTTCACAATTATTCTTTTTTGTCTTCTGTTCTACAATACAAGGGTGACTTTTTCATACCTGACTGGATGCTAAACATGTCTTTTATGTGTGTGAGTTTGTTTAGTCCTTGCAAATATGTTTCGCAACTCAACAACCCAGTTGATTTGTAGGTTTGGGTGAGGAGACTGAAATTCTCCAAGCTCTTTTGCTGGGCTACTAATTAAATGATTGTTTATCTATACTGATTTGATGATGAAAATATGTAATGCAACAATTTGTTAAGTTTTTCTTCTTTTGAAATTCTGTACTATATGTACTCTTACTTGTTACTGTTTTTTTTTTCCCTATTTTTGTTTCTGCTATTTTTACTCTTTAAAATAAATAAAATAAAATAAAATAAAAATAAAAATGACACCCCACTATCTAACAGTAGAAGTGTTTCTTCATTGGTTGCAACTAACTCTTTCAGCTAGGATAAGACATGAGATGCAATCTGTAGTTTTACCTTTGAAGTTCCAGGCTCTCTGCAAAGCAAGGAATTGTCTTCCCACAGAAAGGAGAAGTGAGTCCAGTCTATAAGCACTGGAAAATTCCCAGGTGCCATTTGTGGAACTGTTGAATTTGTGATCAAAAAGCATAAACTATGACTGTGTTGCCTCACATTGTTACATAACTCTAAATGTAAATATTGGGCTATATAAATGCTGACTTTGTACTAAAAGAAAAAAAGAAAGTTAGCTCTACATTTAGGGTCGTATTCTTGGGTTCTTACTCATTATATGCTCCCAGGGCAAATGCTTTCACATTTTGTGGCTATCCTTTAGTTGTAGGGCATTTTCCGTTAAAATGAGTGTAATATGGGTAGTCTCCCAAGTGTGTGCCTTATTTGAGGTGCTTTTAAAGATTCTTTTCATCTTATTTGTCTTATTTAACTTTACTTTGCATTTTTTGTTTTTATCCATCTTCTTGCATCATTTCTGTAATTTTCATACATTTTTTTGGTGTTCACGCTTTTTGTTATCCATACTTAATATTCTCTTCCTTGAGTCTCATGGTCTCTAAAGTTCTCTTTTTAGATATAAAAGTTAAGAAAGGGAGGCACTTATTCAAATAGGCCCTATCAGGTTGGCTTCTGGCATTCAGTCTTAATATTTTAGCAGCCTACCTAACAATACTTCTTTGTGTAGAGAAGATACTTCAGCTGCAGAAGTATTGAAATCAATTCTAGATTCTGTGACCCACATCATTGTACTTACACTTAAAGTTCAAGGCTACCTTGGATAACTTAGTCTCAAAAAATAAGAAGTGCTATTTGCGTAGCTCAGTGGTAGAAATCTTGCCCAGCATTTGAGAAGTCCTGGGTTCAAACCACATTACCAGGAGAAAAGGAAAAGGCAAAGAAAAAACAACACTAGAGGTTTACATAGATAAGGGAGGAATGGAGAGTTAAAAGCTGGCTTTCATATCTTACTAAGGAGAAACCAAGTCTGCCCAACTCCCATTGCTTGTGGTTGTCATGTAATGTCACTGTTGAAGACTACTTTCAGCAGAGGTATTGCCACAGCTGTGATGGCTCTAGGGTTTTAAACCAATCTAGACCCTACCTATGCCAAGGAAGTGGTTAGAGGGAGCCCTGTACCACTCTGGACACTAGGCTTGCTTGGTTTTCTTCAACTCTCAGCCCTTTGGTGACCTCTGTTTTGCTAGATTGGCCTTCCTTGGTCTTTGTCCACTTATAAACTCAGGAAAATATCTTTCTTCTTTTTCAGGAAAGCACTGAGTTTGAATTCACACAGAAACCATGTTCAGCCGCTGCACAGAGGGATAATACTTTTAGAAACAAAAGTATTTTACCTTATAAAAAGATATCAGGGTGCTTGACAGGTACTTATACCTATTCTTTTATGTAGGGGAGGACCAGGGTATAAACCTTGTTATAAAAACTGATAGCAGAGTATTTTGCTAGACTTTCTACTTGATCTTAGCCAAAAGACTGATAAGTGATGCTAGGTTCTTATATGATGTGTTTCCTATTTGAAAGAATGTCATTAAGAATTACATAGGACTCCATTCATTAAGTAAAGGGGGATGTTTGATCATTCCAGTTTTCTTTCATTAAGCAAAGGAAGTAGAAATTCATAGGCCTTTGGTAAAATGGACAAGAGTCTGCTAACTTCAAAAAAATCAAACTTGTGGCTTGGGCTTGTTTAGAATATTTTGTAGGCAGGTAGCTTATTTATCTGGCATAATTAAATTCAACTGAGTATTAATATATCTACATTTATAAAAATTCTTTTTGGTTCATTTTGAGACAAGGTCTTGCTATGTAGTTCTGGCTAGCTTTCAGCTAGTTCTGTCTGAGCCTTCCAATTTCTGGAATTATAGGCATGCCACCACACCCAGCTGTAAGTGATTAATCAATGATAGAGACATTTACTGTGTAATTAATAAGGGATAATATTTTTTAAAACATTGCTGTATCAGGGAGATTTTTGGTACTTTTTTCTAAGATAACTAAGCTCTTACTTGACTCTTCTATGAATTGGTTACTTTGTAAATAATGTAAATGATAATTTCAATCCTAAATTAGTAGTAGGGACCACTAACTTGCACCATGATTAACATGGGGAAAAACCTTGCCTATTAAGCAAGGCATAGTAAGTCCCTGACTTAGGAACGAGTTCTACTCTGGTAGAACATTCGTAAGTCAGTTGGTGTTGGAAGTCCTCTCACTTCTCCCCAGATACTTTCCACCAACCCTAGAATACTCTTTACTCCTTTCTCCATGAGGGAAACTATGCTTAAGACCTACCCAGTGGAACATTTCCAATTCTCTAAGTCAGTTATAATTTCTATTTGGTGCTTACTTTGCTCTGTGACCTGTGGTAAGCCCCTAAACTCTGGTTTCCTCCTCTGTACAGAACTCAAAAACAGCTAGGACTATAGATCTTAGCTAAAAGCCTCACTGGTCAGGGCCCTAGATGGTTGTGAGGACTAAATGAAATGAGATATTTAATTTTTTTTAAAGTTTAAAAATTATTTATTGAGTACATGGTCACCTTACACAGTTCAGACTGATAGTGCTCCTCCTGTCTTAGCCTCCCAACCTGCAGACGTGTGCTACCATGCCTGGTTTAGGTGGCTGGTATGTGGTACTGGGGATTGAGTCCAGATGTCTCAGCTTGCCAGGCAGGCACTTAGATCAGTGAGCTATCTCCCCAGCCCAAAGTGAGCTATTGAAATAGCTAACACAGTGCTGCGTACAGTGTTAGTATAGTAAATGCTACTTCTTATTGCTTCTTCCCCACATTCTTTAGTGGAATTCTGCCAACATTTTGCTTTACCCTCACTGGGGCTTTTTCCCCCCCCCAACACTTCATAAATTACATCTGTAAAGGATAATTGTGTATTCTGAGACCAGGAAAAATGTTAGAAATTATCTACACTGGAATTTTTGAAGGAGAGTTCTAACCAGGCTCGGATTCCTGAGGGGCATCTTGACAAAGGCTGCAGAATTGTCAAAGCTGAAGAGTGGGTAGGGCTCTGACCCTCAAACTCCTTTTAACTAAGGAATGTTACTTCTTATAGGTTTTTTTTTTTTGTCTTTTTGAGACAGGTTCTCGCTATGCAGTTCAGGCTGGCCTTGAGCTCACTTTTGTAGCCCAGGCTGGTCTTGAACTTGCACCAATCCTCCTGCCTCAGTCTCCCAAGTGCTGGGATTACAGGCATGCGCCACCTTGCCCGGCTTCTTATAGGTTTTAAATAAGCAGTTTCATGAGATTTCAATTTGAGAGTACAAAACAGTTCTGTCCTCTACCACTTACAAAACAGAGTGCTAAATATAGCTTTAGGCAATGTTTTAGAGATAAGAGAAATTAGATCGAAGGACTTTAGAGACAACACGTTGGTCTCACTAAGGTTCTTTAACTTCCCTTCTTGAAGCCTGTCATTCCAACTTCCTTAAGGCAACTCAACCAGCCTCTGAGTGAGACTGCTCTCTTAGGAGCCTGGTTAGTGAAGTAACACTTACTAAGTTTCAGTTCTCTCCAAAGTTTCACAACTCCTTATTGTTAAACCTTCTCATGAGTGTTCATGTAATGTTAAGGTCTCCATGATTGCCAGGACACTTGAGATTATTACCCAATGTATTTACATTTCAAAAGTAAATACATCTATGAGAGTATTTTGAGAGAATTACTTGTTATAAATAAATATTCACTACTAAATATTCAAATAATGTAAAGATGAAAAGGCTAAAACTCAGAATACTCCTTTACCCCTCACCTTTTCCCTCAGCCAAAGCCAACTAATTCCTAACCTCTCTGTTGGTTCACTATTAAAATTCTGACATACAGCTTTCCAGAAATTATTCTATAGATCTATGTTAACATATAGTTTTTGTTTCCTCCACTGTACACCTTTTAAAAATATTTTATTTATTTATTTATTTCATGCAAGGTCTCTCTACACAGTTTGAACTCATAGTGGTCCTCCCACCTGAGTCTCCCCAGCTCTGGGATTACAGGTGTACACCCCATGCCTGGTTTTGGGGCCAACACAGTATGTGGTATTAGTGATCAAACTTGGAGCTTGCACTTCCCAGACAGGCACTTAGCCTGCTGAACTATCTCCCCAGCCCCCATTGTACATGTTTGAAAGTATATTTTTGAAGAAATATCTGGAAAATTCTAGTCAATTAATTTGACAGGTGTAAACATACTGTCCTCCAGTTTCTACATTAATTTATATTCAGTAGTCTTTAGGTAGTATAAATTTGATTTTTTGTGTCTTTATTATTATTAATTAATTAATTAATTTTTTGCAGTACCGGGGATAGAACTCAGGACCTTGTGCTTGCCAGACAGGTGCGTATTCTACTGAGCTATCTCCTCGTTCCTTATTATACTTTAAATTCATGTCTTTATGTGTTTCTAATTAGAAAGTCTAAAGTACTCATTATTTTGTATTTGTTTATTGGCAGTATTCCGTGATTTTGTCTATGTAATTTCCATTTGTTTTTTTTTCTGTATGTGATCTGTTTACATTGTTTTACATTTTTCTAGTCAGTTGATTTCTGCTTATAGACTTGTCACTTAAATTTTATTTTGCTGTTAAAAACTGAACTCATGGCTTTGCACATATTCAGCATGCTCTCTGCCACTGAGCTATACTACTAGACTCTACATATTTTGATCCTTTTTTATAAGCTACTATAACTTATTCCAATTCTTTGTTATGTATGTTACCTGTATTTTCCCTTCATTCATGTTTTTAACTTTTAACTTGGCTGGGGTCCATTTGATGATGCAGTTAATTGCCATACTACCGTATTTGGCAGCATTTTCCTTTATGGCTTCTGCAAGTGATGTCCCCTTGTCCTTCTCAAATACCTCTCACCTTTCCTTCCATCATTCTTGCCTAAGAATTATCCCTGCTTGCTAGAACTGCTGTAGTAGTTTCATAATTGATCAACTTCTGCCCTTGCCTCTCTACAACTCATTCTTCATATTTTCTTGATTTAAAAATCTTTATCAGCTATTAATGCTCATTTACAATTCTCTAATTGACTCATATTACATTTAGGAAGCAGCTGAAGTGCCTTCCTTTAGTGTACCATCCCCTAAGTGATCCGATCTACCTCTCAGACCTCATTTTATATGGACACATGCTTCGGCTACATAAGCACTGAAGTTACTCAGACAAGCTATATCTTTGCATATGACCTTTGCACTAACCTCCCTGAATAGAAATCATTCCTTTCTACTTTCTACTCTCTAAATGACTTACTTCTTTGACCACTCAAATCTTGATTTAATTTTAATGACCTTTAAGAAGATTTCCCTTCAAAAATAGCTGTCATCATCCAGGATTATCACAACCAATATTTTTTTTTTTTTTTTTTTTTTTGTCTTTTCGAGACAGGGTCTCACTATGCAATTCAGGCTGGCCTTGAGCTCACTTTTGTAGCCCAGGCTGGTCTCAAACTCTCACCGATCCTCCTGCCTCAGCCTCCCGAGTGCTGGGATTACAGGCGTGCGCCACCACTCCCGGCCATCACAACCAATTTTATTTCTCACAACACCACATATCACTACTTAAGCATTCCTTTTTTTTGTTGGTTGTTAGTTGAATGATTAATCTACTTACTTTGACATTTATATGTAAAACCAGTCACCTACTTTTTCATATACCTATCCACCCATCTGTATATCTATGTTGTACTGTTCATTATTCCATTTGTCTATCCATTTATTCATCCATCTCTTATCTTACACTGTGACTTAGTATTTTTTAAAAATTATTTGATTCCATTTATACCCGGGCATGGTGGCACATGCCTGTAATTCCAGCACTTGGGAGGCTGAGGCAGGAGTATCAATGTGAGTTTGAGACCAGGTTGGGCTACAAAAGTAAGCTCAAGGCCAGCCTGAACTGCATAGTGAGACCCTGTCTCAAAAACACAATAAATAAATAAGTAAATAAATAAATAAAATAGTGGTCATATAATTTATCATCCAAACCACATCACTGTTGAGAGTAAAATTAATTGCACTGAGATAAGAGAGGTAACTAGGATCTACCTAAGGAATGTGATTACTCAACTACCAATTTTTTTAAATTATAGAAGCTTTGTAATATTTTAATATTTAACATACTTCATATGTCTTTATTATTATGGATATCAACTATTTGATAATTTTATTCTTTATGAATTTTATGTTAATAATACTACATTCATATATTTATGTGCTAAGCATTATCTTGGAATTCAGTAACATTTGTAGCATAAATAATATTGTTCAGTAATATAAAGTATGTAGTCAGAAGTGACATTATTGAGAAACATAATATGCTGCTCCGTGTTTTCATTTTAATTTTTTCTTTTCTTCATTTTTTCATTTCTCCATAACCTTCAAACTTTTTAAACATTATTTCATAATTTTTTTTATTCTGATACAAATGTAATCATACAATTTTTTACTTTTTCCTTATCGTTACCATGTAGGAAAGTTCTTATTTGCTTATTTCATAATCATTCACGATCAGATTTTTTTCATTCCATATCATTTTTTAAATTATTTTAAAAATTTATTTTATTTTTTAATTTAAATTTAACAATGGTTATATTGCACATTTTCATCATCAGATCAGTTTAGATTAATAGATATAGGTAGATAAGATTGATCAAACAATTAAACATTAAGACTTTCATTAAACATTACTTGTTTTTTTTCTTTTCCCCTTTCTTTTTTTTAACAGTTGACACATTGCATATTGTCCTCACAGTTGTTCTACAGAGTACAGTGTGTGGGCATGACCCACCTTCCTATTGATGTTGCTAAGAAAAAAAAAAAAAAAAAAAAAAAAAAAAAAAAAAAAAAAAAAAA